>JAYMTK010000508.1:0-21763 GCA_036897405.1 Pelargonium myrrhifolium
TTCATATAAGGGTATAAGTCAGTAATGTTTTGCCAAATATTGTTATATTTGATAAGTTAATTGAAAATGATAATATAATATATAATAAAAGTTTCTATTAAGAAGTTCATTTTTATCATATCAAATATATACATATTTTTTAGTGTTTTTAGTTCATTTTTATACATTACTTACCCGTAATTGTCTATTTTTCAGAAAGAAAAATAAACAGTTAGGTATAATTTACCAAAAAAATATTTCAAAGATTGATTAATTACAACAATAACACGATGGGGTGTAAATGAGAAATAAATCCAATCTAGCACATTAATATTTGTAGAAATGAAAAATTAATTTTGGATAAGAGCAATATAATTTTTGGGCAAATTATCCTGTCCACCAAACAAATTAGCCATAATTAAATGATATTGATGACAATCAGATGAGATGGGTGTGCAACAAGTGGTACAAACCAAATGAAGCCAAATGTCAAGTAGTGCGTCAGCGCTCAAGTACTCACTTCAGTTTCTGGTTCGAGACGACCACTTACTTCATAGGGCACTCTAGACTCTAGAGTATAAACCACTAGAGGTTCGGGTTATGTTTCGGATCAAACCGGTTAGACCAGAGTTGGTTAGGTCAGTAGTTTAGAAAATGACAAGAGAGTTGGTTCAGTATAAAAAGGACGTGATCTCAGGAATGAAATTAGGGCGTAAAAGAGAAACGAAGCCGTAGAAGAGGGCTCTTTCTTGGTGGAGCATACTTATCCAAACTATTACGACTGAGGTAATGTCACACATCAAAACCCTAACTCCATCTCCTCCTTCTCTTCCCTAATTGCAACCACACTTCTGTTCGTTTCTTCTCCGTTCCGTGTCCTGTCCTTGCATGACTCGGTTTTCAATTCCTTGTTTTGTTCTCATTTTCTTGCGTTCTTCAGTTCCCTATGTTGATTTAGCTTGCTCCACTTTTGGAACTGGCTGCTTGGATTTTTTTATTTTATTTTAATATTCTGTAATTTTGTTGTTACTGATGTTTTTTTAGTGAAGAAAGATGGATCGATACCAGAGGGTGGAGAAGCCGAGAGCAGAGACACCTATTGACGAGAATGAGATAAGGATTACCAGTCAGGGCAGGACTCGCAGCTATATCACTTACGCCATGAGTCTGCTTCAGGTTCCTATTTTTACTATTTATCCAGAAAAATCCTGTGTTCTTGTGTATTCTGGTGACTGCGACTGCTTAATTAGTTGTTGCATTGTGGAAATGTGATTTATGATTAAGTTGTTTTGGATAAGGGGAATCACTGGTTTGAATGGTGAAAAATAATTTGTTATAGCTCTGTCTGAACTTTTTTTTTTTTCCTTTTTAAATTGGAGTCTGCCATTTATGATTCTAACAATCAATACACAGAACTATCTGATGGATTAAAATTTGGTTTCTTAGTAATACATATGTTTAATGAGAGGGCTGGTGAGTTCTATTAGGTGGAAAACTATGTTACATATTCAAATTACAATCACAACAATAGCATGCTTGTTATGGAGAAACTTACCATGACATTCAATCCCTCCATAAGCCTTCAGTTTCTGTTTTCCCAATTATTTGTGTGGCCATTTTGTGTCATTGCTTACTTTAAGAGTTAATCATCACTTTGTTATTATCATTTATGTTTTCTGTTTGTCCTACCATGTAGGAAAAAGGCTCGAGCGAAATTGTTTTCAAGGCTATGGGGAGAGCTATAAACAAGACTGTTACAATCGTGGAGCTAATCAAGGTTTTTTTAATAGCGATTCCCTCTGCATAATAGTATACTTTATTTTATTATTTTTGGGGAGTCTGAAATGGCTAAATTAATTAATTTTGTTTCTGTACTGCAGAGAAGAATTGTTGGTCTTCATCAGATTACATCGATTGGATCTACAGACATAACAGACACATGGGAACCCCTTGAGGAAGGCCTACTTCCGTAAGAACAGTTTGAACCTTAATTGACCTAGAGATCTATTATGTTCCATATTTCTTTTTAAGGTTTAGTTTTCTATTTTCACTGTTCATTCATTCATTGGTTTGTTGTTCAGGTTGGAAACCACTAGGCATGTGTCAATGATTGTGATAACTCTCTCAAAGAATGAATTGGACAAATCTGCAGTTGGGTAGGTTTATATGTTGTATTGGTTTGTTAGAGATATAATTTAACCTATGTTTGTGCTTTTGTAACTTGTTTTTATTGAATCATTTGATAATGTGTTTGATATAATTCCATAGTCTCTTCATTTGTATACAATATTGGCCAAATGTGATTTTTTAGCAAGGCATACTGGCTAGATGCCTTGATCATTATCATAATGCTGTATTTATGAAGATATTGTATTTATTTTGGTTCATATTTGGATAGAGCGCAAATAGTTAGATTGTCTAGGTCTAAAAAAATTGGGATACAAGCAAATGCCTCCTAGGGAAAGGGTTTGGGAGCTCTTACAGAAGATTTGACGGATAATTTGGTTATGGGATTGTCTAGGTACTATCCTTTTTTATAGTCTTAGTCTACCTTTCAGAATTTCTTGCCTTTACTTTATGTTATTATTGGCATACTTTCTTTGAGGGGTAATAGTTATAGAGTTTTTAAGCTGCAAAACTTCCTCAGCAATGAAGTAAAATTGGTATCGTGGGTTTTTAGTTTTTTACCTGGATCTACCTAACTGATTTTCCAAAAGATGGACAGGTGAAAGTTATGTTTGAAAGGTTGTTTTATCTTTCCAGTATTTGTAGTCAAATATCTAAAAAGGGTCCTTCAATGAAGTAAAATGACTTCCATTTATCGTGTTTTTAATGTAAGGAATTGATTCAGTTCAGTATTGATTATCCTGTAATTTATTGTTTTTGTATTAAAAACTGGTTTGGATGAGCAGATGTTTTCACTCACAAATGATTACTTCTCTCAGGTACCAGCCTCCGATACCAGCTGAACTGGTTAAGCCAGCTACAGATTTTGATTATGATGGAGGTAGCATGTTTTTCAGAATTTACTTTAGTCATCTTTGTGGTTTCATTGTCTTATTTGCTTATGATAATTACTTATGTGTTGCAGAGGGATCACCAAATGGCCGTGGTAGAGGTCGAGGCGGTAGAGGTAGGGGTCGTGGTGGTCGAGGTAAGTTTGATATGAGATCTGTGTGCATAGGTTAACTTCTGATTAGTTAGTTGCCTTGTAGCTTGTTCACTGTAATTTAATTATTTTTTTAGATCTCTTGGTTACGTGTCATACTGTCATTTGAAGAGCGTCTGTTTTTGACTAATATTAGTGTATGATGCTATAAAAGTAGGAGCTAAATTAGAAATAATTTATTACTTGTGATTGCTTAAAGAGGGTATAAATTGTTCATGTCTTAGATGACAAAATTTGAGTGATAATTTATAGCTATCAAAGATAAAAATGGCTGACTTGACTGATATTGGGATTTAACTTTGAGGAGCAGAATAGCTCAAGGCTTTTATTCTGGATACTTGAGTGGCTTGTTGAAATTATCTAAAGCTACATAATACAGCATATAGTGATTGTTTTACATTTAATTTAATTCAGGGAATGGTTTTATGGCTGCTGAGTTTGAGGATGGAGGTTGGGACCGCAATAGAGCCTATCCAAGGGGAAGGGGTCGAGGAAGAGGTCGTGGTTTCCGTGGCCGTGGAAGGGGAGGGTACAATGGACCTCAGATTGATACGCAGCAGGACGGAGGCTACAATCAAGAAGCACCTTTCCGTGGCCGTGGAAGGGGAGGGTACAATGGACCTCAGATTGATATGCAGCAGGACGGAGGCTACAATCAAGACGCACCTTTTCAAGGCCGTGGTATTATGTCTAAACCTTTGTTCTCTATATAATTAATTCTGTCAAACAGAAGCCACAATAGCTTAGTACAACTAACAGGGGTCTAATTTCTATGGAATTCCATTACCTATTCAATGATGATTATGTTGACAATCTTGCTTCAACCTGCTGGCTTCTGTTAGAAACTTGGGAAATGAGATGGTTGTGGTGTTAGCAATAATCTGGATGATGCTAGCTATGGTTTTCTACAAGTTCAATTTCTATAATATTTAAAGTGGATTTCTTCCACCAAAGTCCCATATTTATGGTTCTGTTTTTTCAAGATTGTCAAATCAAAATAGTTGTTCTGGGTTGTGATTATTGAAAGGCAGTTTTTGACAGTTAAGTTTGTTGTAGGTCGTGGGCGTGGAAGGGGAGGGCGTGGAAGAGGCCGTGGTGGTTATAGATCAAATGGGCCAATCCAGCCCCAGGCAGGTGCTGAAGGTGCAGCAGCATGATGGTCAGTCAGTATCTGTTTGAACCATCTCCATCTCCATCTTATTATGCTGTTATTTATCCATCTTTTCCCTCAAGTGGATGTTAACTTTTAGGACATATTGTAGGGCACCCCTTTGTTTTGTAGAAGTAGGAGAAGATAGAAGCATAAGCTGTAACTGCCTATTTATGACGACTGAGCAGCAGATTCTTTTATTTCTCTGTTCATTTTGAGGCATTATTGTGGCACTTTTTTTGATTTACTCGAGCATTATTTGCCTGTGTGTGTGGTTTCTTCTTGTTGATTGATATTCTTGGGATCTACTTTGGCCCCTATGTTTGTGATTTCTTGTTTAAATTTTTCCTTCCTCTATGTAGAGCATGTGATGTTCTTTTTTTGTTTTTTTTTGTGGGGTTTAATTTGATCTATCGGTAGACCATCTTGTCGTTTACACAAGAACCCGAGGATTTTGATTCATTGTATTTCTAAACGAGACCCTGTGAAGTAAAAGCAAACCCTTTTTATCGTCGTTCATGAATTCACTTCTTTTTTCAATATTGTTCTTAGAAATCTGACTGTCTCTTGAATTGAAAACTCTTCAGCCACATGTTCTGTCCTTGATCATAAACCACGCTAACTAAAATAAGGCTTTTTTTTGTCATAGAGGCCTCACAGCCTGACCTGATGTCCAATCTCTGCCTAAACTATCGCAAGCAGTCTTGTACCACTTTTGTTAATATTTTGAGAGCATGCACCATCAACATGAAGCTTGAGACAACCTCTTGGAGGCTTCTGCCAACCACCTCTCGCCATCCCGAGTCTTTCAATTTGATTCGGTAGGCAACACGCAGGCTGATTCGAGGACTCATTCCCTGTAACAGGAACTACAATGCTTCTGAAGTCCAAAACTCCTCGTCTTCACTTAAAGACAGCTCACTCATTGCCTTCACAATGTTGTCAACTATAATTGAATTTGACACCTATTGTTACTCTGTTGCCGATCAACCCAACTAAAGAATTGTGCTAGAAAACGACGATCTAATCAAAATTATTGCAAAACTCCACCTTTCTCGCAACGTAAATCTTAAATCATCTTAAGCTTCCTATCAAAGTAAAAGAACGCTATTAGAGTGATTGCTTCATACTAAAAGTTTAAACTAAATTAAAACGTTCAACAATTCTAAGTTTAAAACGGAACGATTGTGGTAATTCATGTTTTTTTTTTTTGACCTTTATCCAACAACAAAAGAAAAACCATTTCTTTTCAGCTTTTGTTTTAGTACGTTTAACTTGCAGAAGAGGAAAAGAGAGTGAGTGGGATTCCAAAGACACTGCTAGTTCCCAAACCCTAGACCTTCTCGCCTGTGTTCCATCTCCAGTTTCGTAAATCTTTCAGCTGCTTTGATTTCTCCTCCTAAACCTCTATTCACCTGATATTATTAGCTATCAAAACCTCTAACCCGTGTACTTTTTGGGGATAGGTTCTCTCTCCAAGATGACTCAAGATGTGGAGATGAAAGATCACCCAACCCCCTCGCATTCCATCTCCCCAGCTCCTCCCTCCACTCTGCATCGTAAGCGTCACTTTGCATAGTTTCTCTCTATGACTGATTTCAATTTGTAGGTTTTCTTTGTGTTCATGTTTTTGCTGGGGGTTTTGGGGTTTTTAGATTTGAAGGAGATAGCAGGTCTCATTGAGACTGGCTCGTATGCCAAGGAAGTTCGCCGGGTTGCTCGTGGAGTCCGGCTTACGTTCGGATTGAGGAGGAAGCTGACTGCGCCTGTACTCTCGTCATTCCTTGATTTTGCGCTGGTCCCAGGTTCGGAGGCTCATGCCCGATTAGCTGCTTATGTTCCTAAGGTATGCTTGGAAGTTAGCTCTCTGTAGCTAATTATATATAGTTTCTTATGGTAAAGATGCATAGATAGGTTAGTATAGGTGGATGTAACTTTTTGGCTCTTAAATGTCTGGTTTACTTGATTTGCTAGTTTTATTATTCAAGCTTGTAAATTTGATTGCATGGCGTGGGAAATTTGATTTTTTTTTTCTTTTCCCGTTTAGGATTATGTCTCATCCCTGAAATGAAGTTGAGAAACTCTTAAGGGCAGGTTTTAACTGAGAGTTGAGGCTGCAATTATTTTGATTTGGCAATTTGGCTGAGTTGGCAGTTGTTTGTGAATTGAGTGTCTGCTTTCTCGGTCCCGAGATTTAGTTTTTGGCTGGATGGATCGGCAGTGATATATTGATGAAGAAGAGAAGTGCTTGTTAGCTATCAATTGCTTGGGTACTTTGCTATTTGGTTTTGACTCTGAGCTTGGGGATACAAAATTTGAGAACTTCAATTTGATAGATGATCACTTCTCCATTATCTTGGGAAACATAAGTATAGTTTTGGATGGTTACAACGCCCTTGGAAAAATACAAACTATGTTGATGCTCTGTGATCCTATTTGAGCCCTAAAATACACTTGATAAGTTGTACACGATTAAATTCCATGTACACGAGGAGCTTCTGTGATGCCAATGATAGTGTCGTTGTGAGAATTTATTTACGAGTCCTAAGTGAGGGTTAGAAGTAGATTATAATCCTTGTTACTTTTGCTCACATGATGATTGTGGTACTTTAACCAAAGTTTTTTTTTTCTTTTGACCAATTTTGTTGTTGAATGCTAAACTTGTTTTTCTGTGTTGATCATTCATCAATGTTCCATGGATAATATGGATGATGGTTTTCATGTAACATATGCTGATATAAGTTGGGAGGTTTTGATGGGGTATTAGAAGGAGGATATTGGAATATTTTATTACAGTTAAAGTTGACTACCTTTACTCTCAGATTTAAAGGAATAATGCTGGCTGGGTCCTCAGGGCAGTTCTAAAGTGACCGTTCTTGGAATTATGTGTGCGAATTTAGAAACATGGTAGTTAGTGAGAAGGTTGGGTGATGAAATATTAAATAGTAGTATACGATAACCTTGGATTTTCAAACAAAACAAGTGTAACTACTATATTCTACTCGAACAGAAGTTTGTAAGCTGTGTGGTTTGTACTGAAGTACTTTAGCTTTGCTTCAAATTATGTTAAGCACCTGAACAAAGTTAGTCTTTGGAAAAACTGAATGAGTATCATGTTTCATGGTGGCTGCATAGATTTATCAGGCTAGGGTATAGTTTGATTCCATGATTTTAAGCAATTCGCTAACCAGACACCTCAAAACTTTATTGCCAATCAATTCTTGGGCCCTTTTTTAGTTAATGATGTTTGTATTGCAAATTTGCAATAGTCTGTAGTAATATAGTATATTTTGAGGTCCCGCGTTTATGCATTTTTCTGAACTCATTAGGAGAATCAGTGGAGATTATATTACGTAGGAGCTGTTTTAGGATTTCCTATGCTCAGGACATCTCTATCTAGTAAAAGTGTTCAGTATAAAGCGTAAATATGGAAAACATATGATAAAGCTACAGCATTGTGGAAGTATTGATAGCATTTTGCCGATCTTATAGACTTGTATCTCAAGGGAAATTTATTTTATATTTTCATTTTGGTAAATGAGCATTCAACCTCTATCATTTACTTGATAGGTTGGGGTGACCTTTAACTCCGTAATGCATTCAAGTTGTCTACCAAATAATAATTGTGATGTTGGAAACATAATTCCTGTTCTAGTTGATACCATTCACTATTGATGATAATAGCTCAAGTGGACTTGCACTGGCATTTGGCTGGCAGTGTTACTGATGTTGCTCTTAAATTTTCAAAATTTTCAGTTTGAATAACAAAAGGAATTTATATTCATACATTTCCATCAGTGGGAAGTGCTCCAAGAGATTGAAATGGTGGATAACTATTTGAAATATGAACCTGTTTCAATGATTGCCCACCTATGTTCAATGTATGCTCAACGCTTTTGAGATGACATTTATCTGATTACCTTTATGCGAGTTCATTTAGCTCGGTGCAATTCTGTAAATGAATTGAATGAGCTCCAGAAATAGTTCCCCAATACTTTGGCCCTTCAGATTATGAATGATGTAATGATCTGTAAAATTCATTTTGTGAATCAACTTCCTTGTATGAAAAGCGTTATGAAAAAATTTCATCTATGCACCCGTCGAATGCATTTGTTTAGTAAAAGTACTTTTGCCTGTAGGAAGATGACCATGAGATGGAAGTTGATACGGCAACATCTGGTATTCAAGCTCCAGGGAAGCACTTATTGCTTGAGCTTGAGATTTTCTGTTACCTGCTTGTTCTACTGTTTTTGATTGATCAGAAAAGATACAATGAGGTTGGATCCACTTTACTTTATTTCATGTCCTGTACTATTTGTTAACGGAGTCTAATCAATTACAATAAATGGTGCTTTATCCTTTCCTCTTACAGGCAAAAGCTTGTTCCTCAGCAAGCATAGTTCGTCTGAAGAACACAAACAGGAGAACTGTTGATGTTTTAGCATCAAGACTGTACTTCTATTACTCGTATAGCTATGAGCTTACTGGTGATCTTGCTGAAATTCGAGGGTAAGCTATTACTAATCTGATCTCTGTGTCACTCTCTGTTATTATATGTGGTTGTGCTTGTGTATGAATGAAAGAATATCTTTTTGAGTTTATACATCTGTGTGCTCTCATATTCTTTAGGCAGGTACATACCTAACATATTATAGTTAGAAGAAAGGAATTGAAATGTATGGGCTGGATTTTTTTCCTTTCATCTAAATTGGGTGTGCTCTTATTTCCAGCAACCTTCTTGCCTTACATCGCACTGCAACATTGCGCCATGATGAGTTGGGCCAGGTTTGTTTCCAACTGATTCAAATATTATTCACTTTATGGACTTGTGGTTTCTTATCTTATATCATAATTCATAATGCAGGAAACCCTTCTTAACTTGTTGCTTCGTAATTATCTGCACTACAACCTATATGATCAGGCAGAGAAACTAAGATCAAAGGCACCTCGTTTTGAAGCCCACTCAAACCAGCAGGTGTGATGACGTATTTACTGTCTCCCTCTCTATATTTTTCGTAGGGCTTACATGATTCTAGTGCTCGTGCTACGTGCAACTTAAAAGCCTACCAGTAATATTATCTTTGTCAAGAGTTGTTTTTACTGCTCCAACAGCTTTTGTGCTTTTTCCAACAGTAATGTGTCATGTTTTGTCTAAGGTTCATTAACTAGAATCTTCTCCGTGGGCTGCTGAGTCGTAGGATTTACCTGCCAAACCAAGAGGTTTAATATTTCATGTTTCCTCTGCAGTTTTGTAGGTATCTCTTTTACCTGGGGAAGATTCGGACAATTCAGTTGGAGTATACTGATGCGAAAGAATCTCTACTGCAAGCTGCTCGAAAAGCCCCTATTGCAGCTCGAGGTTTCCGTATCCAGTGTAACAAGTGGGCTGTATTAGTTCGTTTACTTCTTGGAGAAATTCCTGAGAGAACTGTCTTTATGCAAAAAGGAATGGAGAAAGCCTTGAGACCATACTTCGAGCTTACAAATGTGAGTTGTGACAATTCAAAATTACATGGTTGCTCACAATAGCATGCACATGCATCATCCATATCACGAATTTATATTATCATACTACTTGCCCAATTGTTGACTTGAAATAACTCTTTTTATGAAGTAGATTGTACTTACTAGAAAAGTTGTGAAAAAGTAAGATAACATTAATATTTGGATTCTTCTGGTTATGGCTTATGAGACTGTTGGATCTCTTGAGGGGAAGTTAAACTTATATGATCATACTTTCAGGCTGTTAGGATTGGCGATTTGGAGCTGTTTAGGAATGTTGCAGAGAAGTTTGCCAGCACTTTCAGTACAGACCGAACCCACAATCTGATTGTTAGGCTGAGGCACAATGTTATTAGGACTGGGTTACGCAACATTAGCATCTCTTACTCCCGCATCTCCCTTGCTGATGTTGCTAAAAAGTTGAGGTTGGACTCTGCAAACCCTATTGCTGATGCTGAAAGCATTGTTTCAAAAGCTATCCGTGATGGAGCTATTGATGCCACTTTGGATCATGCAAGCGGGTGGATGGTATCAAAAGAAACGGGCGACATTTACTCCACAACTGAGCCTCAAGCCGCCTTCAATTCCAGGATTGCTTTCTGCCTCAACATGCACAATGAAGCAGTTCGAGCCCTGCGTTTTCCACCGAACACACACAAGGAGAAAGAAAGTGCCGAGAAGAGGAGAGAAAGACAACAGCAGGAGCAAGAACTTGCAAAACATATTGCTGAGGATGATGACGACGACTTCTAATTATTGTTTCCTTGTTCTAGGTGCAGATTTATTGTTGATGTATCTTTCCTGGGGCCTCCAAGTGCTGTTCACTTGAAGAGTAATAGCTCTTGTACTTGGATGAATTATTTAGTTCCATTTCAACGTCTCTCTTTGCACATTTTTAGGCAAGTCTAGTGTAGAACATGCCATGTTTCTGATCTTGTTTCACATCAATTTGAATGGAGTCAATGAACCGCACATTATGTACTTGTTATTTGAACAACTTTAACTCAAATTCTGTTAAAAGGTTTTTGATGTTTTATCCATACATGCTAGCTGCAGAACTCCAGGAGAGAGCGATAGAGTAAAAAGTTGTTAATGAAGTGATTTTGTTTAGGTTCAAGACGTGAATGTTTTTACTACTGAAATGTTATGCTGGTATTGGGGTCACCTTCTACGGAGCCCCCCCGTGAGAAACTCTACATTTCATTTATGCCTTACTACTCGGGATAAGGTTGGTAGCTTCATGTGGGAAATTTCCAGGGCCACGTTTCCGAGTGATTGAGTCACATGACAGCAGCACGTGCTAGAACGTGTTGCTTGTTAACCATGCTTGGTTTAAGTTACATTCATCGTATCACTTGTCTTGTTCTTTTTCTATTTGGAAAAGTATATTCTAATTCCACATATTCTGCACTACATTTCAAATATTGTTTTTCTTTTTTCCTTTCATAAAAACAAAAGTGTGAATGGATCTACCATTTTATTGCATCGTCTCCAATTCCCTCTAAGGCGGATGGATTTTAAAGTATGGCAGTATTCGACTTTTTGGTACTCTAAACTCCTCAATTTTGACATTGGTGGTAAAATGTCTGTTCCAATCCAATTCTATGCGTGTTAGATGCTGATTAGCATAGTTTTACGAATCGAAAGAATGTCTCTCCTAAACATTTTATTGGTGATTTTGCTACGCACTATGCTCCTGTACTTGTTATCCGGACACTTATCGATGCTAATTTTAATAGTACAAGTTATAATCTTATTGTCTTAATGTGTTTATGCTCATAGAATAAGAGTGACTCATTTCTTCGAATGCAGAAGTTTGAAGTGTCACACGGTGCCGGACAGTAAAAAGAACAAAAATAAAAGGGATAGTCCATCCAATAAGTAACATATGTGTAAATAAACTGAAGTAGGAAACAGACAATCCAATCAATGTACAGAAACAGAATATATACATGCACATCGTCACCTTGTCCTTTTGTGCATCATACGGATCCTCCACTTCTTGTCCTAATCCTTATCTTTAAATCATAATCTAATCTGCAACAAAAATTTAGCCTCCACCTCCACATGTTAATGTGTAGTTGGTCTCCTGGAAATTAATTAGTAACTGATCTGTTTCGTTGCTTATTCTGTTGCAATAGCGATTCATTTTCATATTATCGATCAATAGTCTGAGATCAATATGCTCGTGTTCGTGAGCTAACTTGATGTTGACGGTGCATCACATGCCCTCTTATCCTTATATTATTTTTGTAGATGGGCCATTCCTTGCTATAAGGAAAGGCCTCCTTTGTCTCTTCGTTTATTGCTTTAATTTCTTTGGCACAACCCCACACATCCCATATTCTCCATCTTTTAATTATATATTGGTAGTTCTTGGTAAAAATTAAGTAATTGAATAACACGAATGTGGGAAACAAGCATGAACCAAACAGAAAACATTCAAATAACCTAATGAAACATAAAGAAAACTCAATTGCTTAACAAACCTAACTACGAAACTACTCAAACAATTAAACATAGTGAAGAGTTAAAAATGGAACAGGCCAAATGTCCTACCATAAACCTCCCCTCCAGTCTGGATCACCCAAAAGAATACCTGAACCCGCAACAGATAGCGCATGAATTGAGCTAAACGTAGAATGTGCATGGAATAGTTCCAAGAATACAGACTCATTATTCGACCCACTCCCACCTTTTCCACAGTCTCGAAGATGACGCCGTTTGTATTGATTTTAAAGCGACCATGAGGAGGCCGCGACCACTTGCCAACTGAGAGACCAACCATCAAACTTGTTGCCCGATCCGACTCAACCTGGGTCTCAACTTCACCGCTAGCCTCCTTCCATTCCCTCCAAACCGATCTCACCATCGCTACCATGAGCCCCACCTTTGACCAAGGCCTATTCCAAACACCATAATCCATTCACCCACCAAACGTGGACATATCGCAACCGAAAGTCAATAAATTCATACGCCGTCAAAACTACTTCCCTCCGTCTTATCACAAAACTCCATAATAGTTGTCAACATGTTTGCCACTGACAAGAGCTTGCCACATACGAGAAAGGCCGCTCAAACGGATCCGAAGGCAGAGTTAGGGAGGAGACGCAGCCCAAAAACCCTAAATCCCTTATAATATGTTGTGCGACTAGATTCCGAATTTAATCTTTTTATTTTTTATTTTTGGTACGAAAACTATGGTACGGACATGGGAGAAAAAGGTCGGTTACTTGAGAAGAAAGAAACTAAAGATGACCTCCAAAACAAAACAATGCATCTAAATATCAAGTTCCTATATGGCTCAGCTCAGCATAGCATTGATTTAGTATTGGATGCAAATGCCACACAGTGACGGCTCGTAGGCCCGAGAGCTCCCATCCGCAGGATCCAGAACGCCTACAAAAACAAGTCACCACCGTCAAGATGATCATCAAAATGTGTCATGTGCTCCATAAGAGACTCCAAGAACAGAGCCATGTGATGCATATTATGACCTGACAAAAAAATTATTCTAATTCCCACCAAACCAGACCCATTGTTTTTTCTCTAGCAAACAACTGTTGCATTAAAAGAAGCCCAAGAAAGAGGAAGCAACTGGGTAGGTTTTTTCTTTTTTAATCTATTTACGTCTCCTCTGCTGCATGTGGCTTTCTGAGGTTGTGAACTGTAGAGAGAACGTGCGAATAATTGAATGAGGTCAATAAAATCCTCATTATTTTTTTTCTTTCTTGCAGGGATAATTCTATAATTTTATTTATTTATTTGAGTCTCACATGAGAGCTTGTTCGTGGAATATTTTACGGATGCAGAGCGAGCTTACTCTGTTCCTTATTTAAAGCAGAGGTTCTTGCTTTGGAAAAAGCAATCTAGCTATATGTAAATACAATCCTTCAAAATTATCCTAATCTTTGTATCCACTATATAATTGAGAAAATTGGTCTATTGGGCAATCAAGAAATGGCAAGATCTGTTCATGCATTGGTGCTTCTGCTCCTAATCTTCTATTGCTCAATCAATGTCCAAGCCTTCACTGCTTCTGGCTGGACCAAAGGTCATGCCACCTTCTATGGAGGCAGTGATGCTTCAGGAACTATGGGTATGTAAAAACCTTTATTTATTTATCAATACAAACACTGAAACTCAAACATGAATGTGTTTGTGTAAAAACCTTTCATTGGCAACTGTTTTTGTGCTTTCACAGCTGAATCTTGACATGAAATGCTTGTTTGCAGGAGGTGCTTGTGGGTATGGTAACTTGTACTCAACTGGGTATGGAACCAGGACTGCAGCTCTGAGCACTGCATTGTTCAATAATGGAGCTTCTTGTGGACAATGCTACAAGATGATCTGTGACTACAAAGCAGACCCCAAATGGTGCATCAAAGGAACTTCTGTGACCATCACTGCCACCAACTTTTGCCCTCCGAATTTCGACCAACCCAGCAATGCCGGAGGCTGGTGCAACCCTCCCCTCCAGCACTTCGATATGGCTCAGCCCGCTTGGCAAAAGATCGGCATCTACCGCGGCGGAATTGTCCCCATCATGTTCCAAAGGTTCATTTTCTTTATACCTAATCTCCAGTGACGAAACTAGGGTGGGATATAGTAGGCAGCTTTATTAAATATTAAGTAAATTCACAGCTTTCACGATAAACATTTGAATCCAATAGTAGTACGATTTCCCTAATAAGGTTGAGATCATAGTTCATGCGTTTGGTTTTGTTTCAAAATGCCCACCCCGATCCTACATCCTAGCTCCGCTACTGCTTATCGTTGTTTTCTCTATTTCTTGAATTGTTCTGTTTCTCATGCTATTGGGTTCCTCTGTTTCTTGAATTGCTCTGTTTCTAATATACAAATTGGGTTTGAATTTCAGAGTTCCATGCAAGAAACATGGTGGTGTTAGGTTCACCATCAATGGAAGAGACTACTTTGAGCTGGTGATGATCAGCAATGTGGCCGGAGCTGGATCGATCCAATCCGCATCCATCAAGGGCTCGAAGACCGGATGGATGACCATGTCCCGGAACTGGGGAGCTAACTGGCAGTCCAATGCGTACCTCAATGGACAAACTTTGTCATTCAAGGTCACCACTACTGATGGACAGACCAGAGTGTTTAACAACATTGTGCCCTCAAGTTGGAGATTTGGCCAGTCCTTCTCCAGCAAAGTACAATTCTAATAAGACTACGGATGCGTGGCTTTTAAGGTTCAGGGTTTAGGGTTTCGACTGGCAGAGGCGTGCTTATTTTTGATGGAGCAGCCCGCCATATTCTTCCGGCGAGGCGGGTGGGATGTTGGGAGATCAAAATACACATGACATATTCTGGCTGGACTGATGGAGGAGATGACCCATGAACTCAAAAGGCCACTATCAAATCTTTTCTGAATCAAGAGTATTAATTAGGCCACATAAATATATAGTATGTTGCATTGTTTGGATGTTGGAATTATTTTTCAGATCATATAGAAGATTATTGCAAGAGTATCTATAATAAGAAGAGAAGTGAACTTGTAGTAGCTTCAGCTTGTGCATCTTCTCTCTTTTTTGTCTTTTCATTCTTTCTTCACCTTATATAATCTTATCTTCATTACAATAGTAAATATGATCCAAGATTAATAAAATTATCTCACAAATTCTGTGTTGCCTTTAATTAGCCTGGATTGCTAGTGCAATCAGTTCATAACAGCACTTGTGTTGTGAATATCTAGTTGAAGAATGAAGATAAGATCAAGATGAAGATATTGTTGGTTTGTAGTCTGTAGATAGGTAGGTAGGTGGGTAGGCTGAATTTAACATAGCAATTCCAAGGTCATGACTCATTAGATCCCTAAAACATGGAACCAATGATCCCTTGACTGATTCCATGAGCTGCAGATTTGGCCTCCCCTAAGCATGAAGCTACCCCCAAATTTGGGCCTTGCATATGGGTCTTGAGCTTTATCAAGAGTTTGGTTTCTGTTCTGGGTTAACAAGGGATCTACATTTTCCAATAATTTAAGTTTTAGGTACATATGTTGGGTTTCAAACTCTACATCAGAAGGTGAATTATTGTCATATCTAATCCATTTAATTTTCAGTGTCGGTATTGGATTCTGGAACTTAAAAACCTTTCTTAGACTCTTACTATGTTGTCCAAATGAAGTTTGGATTTAGAACCTCTACATTTTTTGTCTGTTCAATGTGAATGATTATGCCACTTGAAACATCAAAACATAAGAGAAAACTTCATTAGAATCTGACATTGAGGCCAAAATAACTCAGTCTTTTGGATAAGATAAAGTGTGCATCTTGAGAAGTAATTTTGGATTGCTTCAGCTAATAACTCTTATCACATATGACATATATAAACCATCCCAAGCTCTAATTACTGTAAAAAATTTACACAGTTGGGTTTTGAAAACAAAATAGTTGCTGCACATAGCATCTTCAACAGCTCATCTTAATTGGGTACCCCTTGATTGACCCATTCTTTTATTTTTCTTTCTTAAATTAACTGTCACATATCAAAAAAACAAAACTATGTATGTTCATTTATTCCACAGAATGCTTTTATATAGTATATACAGCCATATATTTCATGGTTTGGTAGTAATATTCAGCTAATTCCACGACGCAACGCCGTGCAATTGTATTGATTGAAATGGAATATTTTTGCAAAGTATCCCAGATCTTGACTTGGTGAAATTGCTGATTGAATCATTAATAACCCTTAAAAGTTGAATAACTATTGGCCAAAGTTTACATATTAGTCAAGAAAGGTCTTTTATTGGTTCAACTCATTCACCAAACATATTCTTTAATCACAATTCTTTGTAGGGTCTCTTTTGCTTCTCTAACCAAAACACCATTTCCTTTGCTTAGTTTCTCCAATCTCAGGCCCAAATCAAGAAAAGAAAAATAAAACGGATGAATCTAATTTCTGTTGATATAAATCTACGTACAGAGAGCTTAAATTACAATGAATTCAATTACTCCCTCCGTCACAAAAATGAGTGTACCCCTTTCTATTTTGGAAAATATTAAGAAGTTAGTTAATGTGATATATTTACTGTTGTATCCTCGTGATCATGTGTTAATTCATGCATAACTAACTTTCTTAAAAAAGAAGTTGGACACTTATTTTGAAACAAAAATTCATTTGAAACATGACATTAATTTTGGGACGGAGAGAGTAATTCAGTTGAAGTTTGTGTTGAAATTACTATCGACTTTAGATCCAACCAACATTATTAACGAATTAACATGTCATCTCTTGTCTTTTTCTTACTAGCATCTTTCCATCAACCACACTACTCCACTAAACAGTGTTCTTGATCAACAAATCTACTAACAAACCATATCCTCTGATAAGTGATAACAACTCCTCTTAAGAAATTACAAAGAGAAGCAAATTTTAAAAGACGCCGGTTCTCTTCTATCATTAGTACTATAAATCCCAATTTCCTCTCCTCTAGTTTTCACATCCAACTAGCAACATACTTGTTCACAAGTCTCAAAAATGGCAGCTATAGTTGCACTAGTCTTTTCCCTTTTCTTGCTTCCCATTTCCTCCCACGTCAATGCATTAAGCTCAAACTACTACGACGAAACATGCCCCAATCTCGAGTCTGCTATCACCAAAGCTGTCAAGAAAGCAATGATGAATGACAGGACTGTCCCGGCTGCTCTTCTCCGGATGCACTTCCACGACTGCTTCATCAGAGTAATCAACCATCTAGTAGTACAATTTTTTGATTTTTAGATACAGAAAGGTGCCGAAATTCTTTCTTGCAACGGCCTAGGTCCCTGATTATGTACGAGGATATTAGTGTTCAAGGGAGAGACTAAGTTTCTGCCCTCTAACCTAGGGCTTTTGGCGCCATACTGCACCAAAGTGCTCTCTTTTTTGTTGTTAACACATGTAACTCATTGCATATACTTGTTTGTGTTGAAGGGTTGTGATGCTTCAGTACTGCTAGATTCAAAGAAGAAGACAGCTGAAAAATATGGACCTCCCAACATTTCGCTGCACGCGTTTTATGTCATTGACAATGCCAAGAAAGCAGTGGAAGCTATGTGCCCTGGCGTGGTCTCTTGTGCTGATATCTTGGCTCTAGCTGCCAAGGATGCTGTTGCTCTGGTTAGTATTTAGTACTAGCTTGAGTTTGCTTATAAGTTATGTGTATTGACATAATAACAATTATATTGAGTTCTTGATTGATTATTGTATATGTATAGTCTGGAGGCCCGAATTGGAAAGTGCCAAAGGGTAGAAAAGATGGAAGAATATCAAAGGCAAGTGACACCAGACAATTACCAGCTCCCACCTTCAACATTTCACAACTACAACAAAGCTTCTCCCAAAGAGGTCTCTCCATGGAAGATCTTGCGGCTCTCTCGGGTGCGTATATGATCATGCTATACGATTTTATAAAGAATAATCTCAACTAAAAGGTTAAACTGATAGTTGAAGGCCAGTAACGAAACCTTTAGTCACCAATGTTCTGATATCATATAAATATCATTTCAACTAAAAGTTTAAACTGATAGTTGACTAACAATTTTGTCTGTGCAGGAGGTCATACTCTCGGGTTCTCCCATTGCTCGTCTTTCCAAAACAGGATCCATAACTTCAATGCCACGCACGACATAGACCCAACGATGAGGCCATCCTTTGCAGCCAGCTTGAGGAGAGTGTGTCCGGCCCACAACAAGGTGAGGAATGCTGGTGCCACCATGGATTCATCAACAACTAGGTTTGACAATGTGTATTACAAGCTGCTTTTGAAGGGGAAGAGTCTGTTCTCGTCGGATCAAGCTTTGCTGAGCAATCCCAAGACCAAGGCATTGATTGTGAAGTATGCAAGATCTAACCAAGATTTTGAGAATGCATTTGTGCAGTCCATGATCAGAATGAGTAGCATTATCAGTAGTGGTGGTGGAGGGATTAGGCTGGACTGTAAATTGGCTAGGTAGGTGATTGGATTTTGAGAATGAATTTGGAGCAGAGAGTATATATATTAAATTAAGATGGTATATAGAGAGAAGGCCACTATCAAATTCAAGATCCACTGCCTAAAGTGAATAAGTTGATTAATGTCTAGTTATTTATTTGTGAGCATTTTTTGCTTTTGTATCGTTCAATATACTGCCAAATGGACAGTGCCAGGGAATGAATCATGACATGCATAGAGCTTGGTCAATCAAATGGCAACCAGCTGGGATTTCTATTATAACAATGCTCTAATTTCAAAAATATTTTTTAAGATTTCAAGTGGCACTATAAAGCGTATTTGATGATTGATAATGTTAATAGGCGTCGAATTATTTGATGAGTCGTCATTATATATACTATTATGGTGTGTTTGGGAACCAACATTTCATTTGAAATACTGGATTTGAGTCAAATCCAATAGCATTCAGAACATGCTTATAACATGAGATTTCAAATGACAACTTCTACTATGTCATTTGAAATTCTATGATTTGTCAAACATTGTATTTGTATTTGAAATACAATATTTTAAATTCTGAATTTCAAATCAAATTCATACTCCCAAACGCAACCATAATGTTTTGTTTGTAATTTTGTCTAAGTTTGAAGTCTAAACGGACCTTGAGGCTAGAGTTCTCGGTCATGAGTTTTTGGAGCCCAATGTTTTTCATTTTGATTTATACCTCATTGTTTTGGCTTTTGATGCGGATTAGGTGGAACTGTGTTCTTGTGCCAATGGCTGATTAGAAGCTGCCATATGCTCAATAATTAATGCCTCTCAAAGTTTATCATTCACCCACATAATGGGAGAATGGCTGTGGTTTCTAGAAACCATTTTTGTATCGAAGATTGTAGTGTTGCACTAAAATTCACCTCTAATGTAAAAGTGAAAGTGCAAATAAAGCCCAACAAGTATAAATCACAAAAGTTAGAGATTCGGTATCTTGGACCTAAAGAGGTTTTAGTAGTAGAAACTAGAATCTCGCTGATTATGATTGGTGAAAAGCTTTTATAAAGTTCAATATGATAAGAAATTTTTAAATATATTAACCATGATCATATACTTCATCCGTTTCAAAATAAGTGTCTTGTTTCAAATAAATTTTTGTCTCAAATTGAATGTCTACTTTCTTTTATTAGGAAGTTAGTTATGCATGAATTGACAATAATATCCTCGTAATAAATTAATTACTAGCCATTAACACATGATCGAGAGTAAATATACCACATTAACTAACTTCTCCTCAATTTTTTTTAAAAATATATATAAAAAAAACACTCATTTTAACACGAATGGAGTATGAAACTGGGTGAACCGTATTGTCTACACAATGAGTCAAATGAATTAAAATATAGGGGTAATTATATGTTAGTACCCTTTTAGATGCCGGTTTATCATGTTACTACCCTATTAGTTTTTTTTTCTATCACGTTACTACCCTATTAGAGAGTCAAATTTTGTTAAAATTAACAGACAAAATGTACGGAAACACAATTTGGATCTAACAGGGTTGTAACATGAAAACAAAATTCTTTAGGGTAGTAACATGATAAATTAAAATCTGTTAGGGTAGTAACTTGTAATTACCCTAATTTAAAACTCTCCCTGCATCAATATGAAACTAATGCAACACTCTTTTGCTCCAAAAATTTGTGTTTGATTATTTCATTTCAATTGAGAGAATTTCAGATTAACATGATGGTGTATTTGGGAACCAACGTTACATTTGAAAATGTTGGATTTGAATCAAATGAGAGGTGTTTGGG
Organism: Pelargonium myrrhifolium; assembly: GCA_036897405.1. Taxonomy (NCBI): domain Eukaryota; kingdom Viridiplantae; phylum Streptophyta; class Magnoliopsida; order Geraniales; family Geraniaceae; genus Pelargonium; species Pelargonium myrrhifolium. Next base: position 20,550 of record JAYMTK010000508.1, read on the forward strand.
AACTTGAAGAATTTGGATTTGGATTTAGATTTGAGTCAAATCCAATAGCATTCAAAACATGTTTAGAACATTAGATTTCAAATGACAACTTTTACCTTGTCATTTGAAATTTTATGATTTTTCAAACAATGTATTTGTATTTGTATTTGAAATATAATATTTCAAATGCAGAATTTCAAATCAAATTCATATTCCCAAATGCAATACGATGTTTCCATTTTGTTTGTAGTGGGGCCAGACTTTTAATTGTCATCACCCTCTTTTGTTAGAAAACATTGTATTTGATGTTTGGTTTCAATTGATATACATTTAAATTAACTATATCCACTATGTTAGTGTATAATCTTTTTCATATTCAACTTCTATGAGTTTTCATCTCCAATCCCGAGATTACCACCTTAAATTTATGAAGCGTTAAAATCTATTGTATTAAGCATTAAACACTTAAAATGGTAACTGTACTGTTAAAATCGATTGTTTTTAGTAAATGAACTTTAAAATGGACTACTTTGGTTATTATATTGTACAACAGTGAACCAAAATCGTCATTGCTGTCAGGTTCCGTCAAATCCTCCGTTAAATAATGCTGACTTTGACATTTTTAAATAAAAATAATTCAAAAATAAAAAATATTTACATAATCAGCGCATATGTGGCAATTTTTGCCACGTGTCATGTTCTGATTGGTTCAAATTTTTAAAATAAAAAATCAGATTAGTTTAAAATTAAGAATTCTTTTATTATTAAAATATTATTTATTTCATTTCTTTCTCTTCTTCGTTTATACACGGTTTAGGGTTGCGGGAAGTAGAGGCAACAACGTCGGTGGTTCTGGTCGTCGATTGCAGAACAGGCAGAAGCCGGTGGCAGTCACAGGTGGTCCTTCGTTTTCAAGCACGAGCATGAGGCTCTAAGAGGTAGGGGTGTTCATCGGTCCAGAACCGGACCGAACCGGACCAACCCGGAACCGAACCGGACCGATATTATCAAATTATTAGGACCGAAGACCGGACCGGGAAAATTCGATCTAAGACCGGACCGATCCGAACCGGACTGGATTGGACCGAAAATCAGAGAAAAAATAAAAATAAAAATAAAAACTAGTTGTTGATAATCATATCTCTGAATCGTCTTCTCCATCGGAAGTAGTTTTGTGAATCTAGAGGTGTTAGAATGGATATTTTGAAGATGAAGAAGTTTGCTCTTGATTGAAA
>JAYMTK010000509.1:0-21737 GCA_036897405.1 Pelargonium myrrhifolium
CCTCAAATCAAGGGACTCGAGGTAAAACCATGCATGGGAGGTATTTCATGCTCAATTGAATCAAAAATGGCCAAGTCGTATCTTTTGTATCCAATATCTTCTTATTTCGCCTTGAGGAAATATACCTTGCACCAATTCTATACCATGTAGTCCTAACCAGGTTATTTAAGGCCTCCTAGGTCGTTTATCTTCTCAAGAGCAACACACGACCAAGAATAAGTACATACAAAGTGCAAAACAAATTCAAAGCTTAATCAACCAACCAAAGGTTCAAACAACTCATTTTATCCATTATCTACTATATAGAAGAGTGTTTCTACACATATCTCATGCGCGTGTGTGTGAACTAAGCACGTAAGTTACTAACGGTGTAAATCAAGCAATTTTTCAATTTGAATTTTCACAAGTTAAGAATTCGGGTGTAGAAATCACCCGAATCAATATATTGTACACTAACTAACTATGATAATGTTTAAACCAACATTAAAAAAATTGTGTGAGAACGACACTTAGTTGAAGAAGTATTGTCAAGTTAAGAATTATTGGATCTTACTCTGAATTTCCGTTGGTTAGCGGAAAGTTTTAAATTTACCTTACTAATTGGAAGATTCCTTCTTTTTACCAGCAATGGGTGTATGCAGAAACTCTCATCCTAGAAACTTTTTGCCCATTCATAACTTTATCCACTTATTTATCATTCGAGTATAAAATTGTTGGGGTGCTCTTTTGGAAGTCTCATTGTTTGGTTCTTACTAGTATGAATATTATTAATATAATAAGACTATACAAATTTTAAGTTGGCCATACAATTCTACCTTATTTTAAACACACAAATTCACAAATAATTCCATCTTACAGTAAGTAGAGTAATGTATGGACAATTAATTTTCATTGAAACAATTTTTATTTTATTTTGAACCCGATTCAAACAAAATAAATAAAAGTACATAAATTCATTCTCAGTTGGGTTCGATTCTACACATTTCCGGTCTGTTCAGAGGTTGGTGAAGTTTTGGTCCCGATCCGATCCCCAATGCCTCCAGAAAAAAAAAAAAAAAATGGACCGTTCAATTTATTTACTGGTGAAACACGTGTCACAACGATTTTGCAGGATCAACTTCGATTTCCGGATGTCGGGTACCACTTCGATACAATCTGCCTACGTGGCACGAAAAGCGCTTCCCTCCCTGCGCACCCTTCTTTGCGACTGATCAGTTCCGCCAACGGTGCTAACATGAGCCGGGTGCAACACAGCCAAGCCCACTTTTGTACACGCGTCAACTATCCATTGCTCCATGCACTGTGCGCACACCGGCGGACGTTAGCGAGCTGTTCACGACCATTGTCCCTTCATGAGGAAGGGAACGTTTAATTTCTTAGCTCCCCAACTCAGCATCAACTCTCTGTCTCCCTGACCAAAACCCTAGCACTGTTTGTTTCTCGAGAAACCGCCAGAAAGTTGAGTTCCTCTGCAAAACGGCGTCAACTCCTTGCTGCTGCTAAGGTGAGTAAATGCTCTGTTTTTTTTGTTCTTTCTGTTTCAAACTTCTCTGAATTTGCTACCGATTTTTGTGCTCTTCAATTAATTTATAATGATGAAGCAACATTCTGCAATCTTTCCTTGTAATGTTTCTGTTGTGTTCGTTTATTCAGAGATGGATAAAAGGATTGTGTGCTGGAGTAAGAAGAGGAAAATTGATGAAGTTGATGATGGTGAAATTGATAAGGTTTACAAGTTTAGAATCCTTTTAGGGCCTAGTAGCACAACTGTAGACCTGACTTTGCAGAATCCGGAACCCGAAATTCCTTTGGAAGATTTCATGCTTAAGGTGAGGGAGGAGTATGATCGAGCTTGCCGGCGATCGGAGTCCACTAAGAGGACGAAAGATGTTAACTGGAACAGTGAGAAGTTATTCATTCAATACAATGAACAGAGGATGAGGAGTATGGTAAATCTGAGGAACTTTAAGCCCCACAAGATGTATATGTTGCACCTTTGTGTAAGTAGAAATTTTATTTATCTTCATGATTACTTTCTTTCTGATAAAATGTGTTTGAACAGAAAAAAAAAAACTAACTTTTTGACTAGATTAGGTTGTGGGAAGATCAGATTTACATTCAGTTTATGCTTGCTTTACTCTTTTGGCACCATCCATATAGTGTCAGTAGTTTGGTATATCTTTGTAACATTGGTTTGCTTCCTTGGTCTGCCTATTTGGTGTGTTTTCTGAAACAGGATGGGTCCGGCGCTGGTGAAGAAACTCTTCAGGTACATAACCTAATTTGAATATAGTTATGTGCTTTCGATGGCACAGTGCTTCAAATTAAGAATTTCAGAGGTTTATATTGTTTCCTTCTTATATTTTTTTGGCAGAATATGTGGGATTTGACTCCAGATACAGATTTGTTAACTGAGTTGCCTGAAGAATACACTTTTGAAACTGCTCTTACAGATTTGATTGTATGCTCATCTCATATTCTATATTTTAGAAACTGGATTCAATTGCTGTCTTTATTTAGGCACTTATATGCTCTTGCGTTTCACCAGGATAATTCACTGCAAGCAGTTTGGTCTAATGGAAGAGTCCAAATGAAATTGATTAGGTATGCAACTACTGTGACAGCTTGCTTCTAAATCTATGAGTCATTTTACATTCTGACTTTATGGTTTGTCAGTGCTTCACGGAACATGGGAACCTAAGCCACTGGTTCTTCATTGTTTGTGTTCATTAACTAATCATTTGATCATATTCTCTTCATAGTTATTATTTTGGAAATTACAAAAATGTGCCTGAGTTTAATTGCCTTTTCATTTGAATTACCTGTGCATTTGAATTTAGGATTGCATTTGTAAATTTGTTAAATGGGTTATGTTAATATTATTGCTTATTGTAATGGTTAATTTCCTCCTGAGAAAAAAATATGGGTTAGCATGGTATATATATAAAAATCAATTTCTGATTTGTAAATTACATGTGAAAATATACACTGCAGTTCAGTTGTTACTAATGAAAGGTATGACCTTGTGCTGGATGAATTCAAGATGATGTTTCACTCGCGCAAATTAAATGCTTGCTGAGTTGACTAGCACTTTGTTTCTTAGGCACATTTATGTTTTCCATATGATAATTGTTTTGTGCACATAAAAACACTACTGAATTATTTTTGCTTATTCTGCCATAGTGGGATCTTTTGTTGTCTTTACTATGATTAATCGTGTCTTTTTTCAATGTATTTACAGTGTTGATATAATGGAAGATAGAATATCAATTTTTGACTCCGGACCAGGAATGGATAACAGTGATGAAAACTCTATAGTTAAGTGGTGTGTTTTTGCACTCTGATTCAGTTATACCAATATATTTTTTTTCTTGTCTCCCTTTTTTTTGTTCTCTCTGTATCTGTCATCGATTTTATCAGTATTTATCCAATATAGGGGAAAGATGGGTGCTTCACTTCACAGATCATCAAAAGGAAAGGGAATAGGTGGAAAACCCCCATACTTAAAGGTAGGATTATCTACTTATTACTAATGTGCATTTTATATGTATATTTTTGGTGGTCAAGTATGTCACAAATAAATGACATTCATGATAGAAATATGAATTATGATAACTTCTGGTAGCGAGATGCAATCAGAATTTTGTAACCAACTGTTTTTTCATGATGCAATGTGAAACTACATGTACGACACACACTCACCCTCATCCATGTCTGTGTATATGTGTGTGTGTGTATATATATATATTGTCTGCTTCTATTTCTGAAATTTCTTGTGTGCAGCCTTTCTTTGGCATGTTTGGATACGGAGGACCTATTGCATCCATGCAATTAGGGAGGTAGATCTCTTAAAACTTGTATCTTTCCCACTATGGATATCCATGCCTCTGTAAAGTTATTGCCTACCATGGTCGGTCTCATATTTCTGTAACTGGTCTTATATAGGGCAGCTGTTGTTTCTTCCAAGACAAGAGAATCCAAAAAGGTCTTTTCTCTACATCTCGAGAGAGAAGTTTTACTTAGCCGTGCAGGTTCTGATCAAACTTGGAGGGTAATGAAATTCTTTAATGATACTATTTTTTTTTTACAGGGAACAGCTCTCTTTTGTTTCTTTTGGTATTTATTTTCTGTTCATGAATTCATTATTTGTCTTTTTAGATTGGAATGATATTAAACTTATTGAATGATATTTCACTTATTTATCATTATAGACTGATGGAGGCATCAGGGATCCATTAGAAGAAGAGATTGAAAAATCACCTCATGGAAGCTTTACAAAGGTGAAGTGTTCTGACTACGTGCTCTTTGTTTCTAAAGCTATTCAGCACTTTATGCGAGTTAAGGATAAACACCTGCTTTATCTCATTATTTGCGTCTTTGGGTTGACATAATCTGATTTTGCGTATTACTCTTTCCTGATGCGTTCCATAATACTTGCAGTTACCTGGCTGGTGGTCATCTTTCTGTAGCTATTTCTTGTACAATTTATTGTGTGAAATGTGTCAATATGAAAACGGGATGTATTAGTGCCATTAGTTACTGAAATATCTACAGTTTTGTCTATACCATTTGTTAAGTACTGTGGCTTCTGGATATTTTTCTGTTTTTTTGGTTATGAGAAAATTGATTTTGTGAAGCTTGTCGATCTATTTTGATTGCTTATAGAAGTGTTTCTGATGCTTGTGCATCTCTGTACTTTGTGTTATTTTATTTTGCTCCATCTACTTTTTTCTTTCAGCTCTTTTGGCCTTGTAAGAATACTAGTGTCATGCAGCTTGACAACTTCATATGAGCTTTGCATTAAAATAACTTGTTGCCTGTTTGTCTCCATTATTTATGGTTCATTTTATCTAGGGCTTGTGTAACCTTGTAATGATGTAGCTATGCAAAATAAATCATGAACAGGTTGAGATATTTGAACCAAAAAGACAAGGCTTGGACATCTATCAACTCCAATGCAGGCTGAAGGACATCTATTTTCCATATATTCAGGTTTGCTTAAATCATACACTTCTTTTGTTGAAGTTTTTGTAGTATCATTTGAATGATTGTGTTGTCAGATGTGTTTATTGCATTGTTATTAGAAGTTTCTGTTCATTTTGCATATTACTTTATATGTCCTGTGCTGGTTTGTCTGTTTAATAACAAGTCTTAGGCGGAATTTGCATACTCTATGGCTTGATTTTTGTATGTAGTACTAGTGTTTCACCGTTTGTTTCTATTTTTTCGTCTCTAGGTGCAGGGGCGGCTCAATGTTTATGGAGGCCTTAAGCGAAATTTCAGTTTGAGGCCTTTTAAAATAAAAATGGTAGATATTATGAAAATTATTTATATTTTTATATATAAAATTACTGTTTAGTCAAAATATTTGGAAATTGAAAAATTTAAGGTGCAAGTGTTTGGTAATTTTGGCTTGATTTGAAATTCGTTGAAATTTTTAATTTACTTTCTTTGGAATGTTGTGTTTCAAATACAAATATAATACTCTGTTTTCATAAAAATTTCAAATGATAATGAAAGAATTATCATCTAAAATGTCCCGTTGTAGGTATGTTGTGAATGTTACTTGATTTTAGTCAAATCCAAATCTAAATTGTTTCAGTGTTCAAACACTTAATTTGCTTCAAATACATTATTTCAAATGAAAATCAAGAATGAAAATAAAACATAATCTTATTCTTTTCGGAATATAAACTTCATATTAACAATTATTTTAAATGATTACTATTCATTTAATTAGATTTATTTTAGAATTGGACTGTTTTATTTATCAGATTTTAGAATTGGACTTAATTTTTCTTCTGAAATTGATTGTAGACTTAACAATTTAAAGTAATGTGTATTTGTCTTTCTTGATGTGAAATATCTGTGTTGCTATATCTGTGAAACAATTTAAAGTGAATATAATTAACTTTTAAACTTGGTTATGTATTTTTCTTTTCACCAAATGGGGCCTTAATTATCTTGGGGGCCTAAAGCCCTTGCTTCATTTGAAGCAAGGTAGAGCCGGCCCTGTCTAGGTGACTGGTCAACTGCTTGAATGAAAGTGTGAAAAGTGCAACATTTAACAACTGTTTATGTATTTGATTAGTAAAGTTGGCCTTGAATAGTTTAGCATCTTGTTGAAGCTTGTTTGAGAGGTATTTGTGGTTTACAATTTCATGGAATGTTATTGTTCTTTGTTGTGCAGTGTGACGAAGAGTCCAGCTCAAGGAAGACTCTGATACCAATTGCATTCCAGGTATATATACATTACTATTACTGTTCCCCAATACCACTGATTTTTGTTAGGAATTGTTGATAATGCTGCTCGTCTCCCTTCACAAGTTTCTTTATTAAATTATTTGTGTAATATGGTGTGTTTTCATTGACTATTGATTATTATGTAACTCCTTAATTACTTGGTTTAAATGTATAAGATGGTGACAACCATCTAAGTATATTTATCTTTCCTAGATGTTTGCCATCCTCCATCATGTTTGACACATGTATGTTTTGTATAGTCCCACCAAATTCTAATTTTGGGCTAGTACGGTTAAATTTATCCCTACCCCACTATTATATTAAAAAACTTAGTTCAACCTCTAAACAAAGCAAGACATGGAAATTGAAGTCTTCCTTGTAAAACTAGTTTCACACTTGCATACATATACTGTGATGAATTATCTCACAAGTTTTTTTCTGTAATTAACAAGTCAAACTGAGTTAACATCTTTTCCTTGGATGCTTCTGAAGTAAACTTTTCTGTTTTCTGGTTTTATCCCCATCTAATGTTGGTTGCAAACCAACCAATGATGGAAGGTGGGACTGATTCTCTGATGGGACAGGTTTTCCAGGGCTTTTCCAACTATGCAATTTTCTAACCTTCCATCATCTTTCAGCTAACCAAGCAAATATACAAATATTGTAAAATGGAATCTTCAAATGTGTGATATTATTTTCTTTGTATTAAAAGCAATGGGCTTTATGCTCATAGCCCCATTTTTTGAAGAATTAAGTAATTTTTGTTATGAAGGTTGTCTTGGGAATGTATCTTGGCCATTTTCAGGTTAATGGCGTTGACTTGACTGAAATTGACGGTGGGGAGATTGCGACTACCAACTTGCATTCTTGCAATGGTCCTGAATTTGTGTTACAGCTTCATTTCTCTCATAGTCAAGATAATTTCTCGACTAAGAGTCTAGGTGATTATGCATTGCCATTTGCCTCTGCCTTTATTTGACACCAAAAATGAAATTAAAAGCACATGAACACTATTTACCATACGATTTCAAAATGTTCAGGTTCACGGACATCTCAAGAAGCTAATGCACGGCTGAAGTGTGTTTATTTTCCAATTATTAAGATATGAATTTTTTTTTTTTACTGCATTCTGCATGAGATGGCATCAACCTATTGCAGGCTAGCTTGTCATTATATAAAGAACACTAACTGGATTCAAATAATATTCTCCTAGCAATAAGATTAGGGTGAGGATATATATACATACATAATGGTTGAAATTGAGATGAATTTGTCATCACAATGATGATGATAATATAAGTCAAGTTTATAATTTATTGAAGATATGAAGCACCACATCTAAATTAATCTGGTATGTATCGCGGTTCAAGGTTGTTGATGGTGTCTCTGAACACATGCAGGTTCTCACAAAATTTATAATTTAAACTACTTCCTCAACAAAGGGTGAAAAATTGGATACATACACAGACATATATATATATATATATATATAAAGTGTACATGCTTAAGGTTTAATTCAATCGTGTTAGTTTGAAAACTAACTCTGGAAGAACTGTTATCCAAACTGGTTGTGCTCGACAATGCAGTATCCTTGAGGTTCAGTTGACCATTTTAAATTACCTCCCTTAGTGATGGCACATGTTATTAACAGCTCAAATGCTACTTGAGCGCAAATGTATGCAGAAGCTTCAGAACAGGCTATGCACATCCATAATTAGAAGTACACAGATATTGCATGAAATGTAAAAAGATTAATCTAATTATTCAAATTCATGCTGCCAGCCTTAATGATGGTTGATGTCATCTGGCTCAAAGTATTTGGTGGCCTGCAGGAGTTTTTGTGTATTTAGGCCGATCTCATGTTTGTTTGATTCTGCATCATACTTCTACAGTTTCAACAATTTCATGATACAGGGAAAAGAGGAAATTGAGGGGATCCTGGAGGAGCTGGAGAAAGCAAAATGTGGAGTTTAAGAAAATTTTGAAACTTTTAGCCGCGTCTCCATCAGGCGTCTTGGTCGACTTCTTCCCGATGCCCGTTGGGTAAGTTACAAACTCCATTGCATTAGCTATGCACTAGAACATGTTTTTTTATCCCTTCCTTTTTTGTTTTTGGATTCGAGTAGAGATATTAATAAACTAAAGGCATTTCCTTCCTAGATGATTGATGCAATCAAAACTCCACCCTAAGATGGACCCATCAATAAAAGAACAAAAAATAATAATATTTTGCAAAATGGTGGACGTTGTAATTAAATGTGTTGCTTTTAGGGTTCAACTTTCTCAGGAATGTTCCACATTGCTCTCTTCTGAAAATTAAGCCGCAAAAATATTTTTAATGGACAACTGAAACAACTGTTTATGCTACTCTTAAGGCAATTAGGGACCAGATATAGAGGACAAAAAATACCCTTGAAACACTAGGAGCTGAAATTCATTTTCAAGGGATGCACTAGTGTTGTCTTAAGAAAAGCTTTAAGTAATGTAAAGAATGAATCACTCATTGGATCAGAATAGTGTGCTCTCTTTCAAACAAATTACACATTGCAGATACTTTTGTATCAGACAGAAATTTATTTGCTATTGACAGGTTAATGTTCAGTTTTGACACATTTTAATACAACTTTGATATTTCGCTTTGCAGAAATTTTAAAACTGAGGCATTAGTTAGTTGGTCTATGACTTTTATTTATGCTCTAACTTAGTAACATGTAAACTTATGAACTTCATGCTGCTTATGGTACTAAAAATTCATGTATGCTTTTGGTGATTGAATTATGTAATCTTTTTTTTTCATCACTACAGAAAATATGTTTTGTACTTCATATGATAGAATTTTGAGTGTAATTCACTAATTCTTAGAGCCATATTATGATGCAATACTGTGGTAGCTATAATAGTTCAGTTGAGTGGAGGCCAGCCAGAATTATCTAAAAGATGATTTGATCTCTTTTTCAAGCTTGTAATGAATTGAACTAGTTTTAGTTCATGTTGCCCTAAACTGGGTGTTGGGTAAAACCTATTACTCCATCCGTCCCAAAATAAGTGTCTTGTTTCTCTTGAATTTTTGTCCCAAAATGATTTGATCTGTTTTTCAAGCTTGTAATAAATTGAACTAGTTTTAGTCCATGTTGCCCTAAACTGGGTGTTGGGTAAAACCTATTACTCCTTCCGTCCCAAAATGAGTGTCTTGTTTCTCTTGAATTTTTGTCCCAAAATGAGTGTCATCTTTCCTTTCTTAGTAAGTTAGTTATGCATGAATTGTCAATAGTATCCTTATAACTAGTTAGTTAGTATCTCTCAGGACATGATCATGAGGATACAATAGTAAACATACCACACTAACTAACTCCTTAATTTTTCACAAAATAGAAAGGAAGGCACTCATTTTGGGACGGAGGGGGAGTACATAATATCATTAGTTATTTGAGAAACATACCAACTTCTCATAAAATCTAAAATTTATCAATCTTTAAAAAAGTAACTGATTTGTTATGTAAGTTGTGACTTGTCTACTTTAAGATTATTTGGAATTAAAATTAACTGATAATAAATTGTTCAGAAAGGAGAAGGCCAAGTATTACAAAAATGTATACTTATGGTGAATGATTTGAAATACTAATGGTACACACATAATTAATGCACTTCAGTTGTATTCTAATGTATGCAATTTACTGCAAAATTGTTGTATCTGTCTTGGCTTATTGTAACATTTATAGTATTTGACGGAAAAGATAAAATAATTAAGTATAAGGGTCTAAAAAGAACATAAACTTGGCACAACAAATTGAATCAAGTCTTATCAAGTAACTATTTTACTACCTTCTTTTTGTGCATTCTTATTAATGTTATCATATGCTTGTCTTGTTATAGCCTCTAGTACTCTAGTGTGCAAGCTTATGTTCTTGTTAATGCATGACAACTACACCAAGTAATGTCTACCTTTTCTGCTCATTTTAGACCTGGCTGCCTTTCATGGAACCTAAAAAGAAGAAGGGGATGAGTGCCCAATTGCTGAGAAGATGTTACAAGAGAGTTAAATGCTTTGTTGGTAAAATGATTGCATAACTTATTCAGTTTATGGTTAATTGGTTCTTTCAAATTTTGTGGGTAGTTTGTATTCTTAAGTAATGATTTGTGCTGCAGAGACTGATGCTGGTTTCAGCCCTACACCTTCTAAGGTAAGGAATACTATGACTTATGTTAGGAGCATAAAGTTATTATTGGGCCTTCGACTAACAATTTAAGCTTTTAGTTTATTCGGCCCTCTACATGGTAAGGGGTCACAAGTTCGAGCCCTGCTGCCACCTTTGTTTATTAAATAAAATCCAGCACAAGGCTAGAAGAAGACCTGTGCATGGGCCATGTGCATAGCAATAATGGGCTGGCACGTGAGGGGTGTAAGCTAATCTCACCCACGTCCACGGAGATGTCATAGACAGTCAATTCTAATTTGTGTAATTTTTTTTCCAGCTCAGCTGCTAATGTTTGTGAAGTTTGTTTGTATGTATGTATAAATCACTTGAATATAAATTCAGTTCAGCTGTTACTCTTTTGGTACTTTGAAAGTTGGGAAGATGGACAAAGAGTTCGAAGAGACGATGAAGAACAATGTTTATCAGTCTAATTAGGGATTGATTAGGGTAAACAATTAACTTCTTTTAATGTTTGATTTTGTCTGATTGATAGAATTGATTTTACAGACAGATCTAGCGCATCATAATCCTTTTACCGTTGCTTTGAAGAATCTTGGCAATAAGCCTCAAGAAAAAGAAGGTAATATATGTCCACTCTCAACAGTGTAGTAGTTGATTGCAATAAACCTTTATTATGGCGTATGTTGATTGCATAGTCTTGTTCTTGTTCTATTTTCAACTCTGCAGAGGTTAATGTTCAAATTACTAAAGATGGAAACCAATTATCTCCTTTGCAACTGGAAAAGGTGTATCAGAAGAGGGTGCTTGATATGCATGAGATTTATGATGAAGAGTCAGGCGAAGATTGCCCAGTTTATGTTGTCAATCCCCAAAACAAAAAATCTCTGGGGGTTACATCTGAAAGTACGCACAAAATAATATAGAATGCGACTTGTGATTTGTAGTTTATTTTATTGTCAATTATTTCAGTTTTATAAGTTGGCTTCTAAGTGATGCTACTTTTTGTATTCCTTTTCAACTTGTAGTTCTGAGGGTGCATCAGGTTCTGAAGAGGAGAGGAGCATACTGGAGACGTGGCCAGAAAATCAAAATTCTAAAAGGTGCATGTGCAGGGTTCCACAAGAATAATGTCTATGCAACAATAGAGTATTTTATACTCGAAGGATGTGAAGGGGATGCTAGTGGTAAGTAATTTCTCAAGGTTGTAATTAGCTATATGTAAAATATTCATTATGGGAATTCTGTGCAGTTATTTTGTGGTATGCTATTTTAGAATTTAAACTGACCCTTTTTCTTTTCTTTCCTATTTATCTTGTCCATAGGGGAAGCTCGAATGATCTGCAGGTAAGTTTCTTATGCATTATAAGTTTGAAATACTTTAGCTGCACAGATCTTACTACTTGATCTATTTGGCAATGCTTCATTCTCTTATTGCCTTGGTTCTGAAAGGCCTCTATATGTACCGGATGAGAATGACTGTGTCCTTGAAGAGAGTGATGGCAATACTTGTATAAATATTCGCAATTCCTCCTCCTTGCCTGTCAGTGTAATCGATTCTGAAAAGGTTCGCCAATCTGTGTGTGTTTTATGTTTCTTCAATATATATTTTTTCTTATATCCTTTTCCAACGTACTTTAAAAATTTAAAATAAATTTGTATAATTCACAAGGTTCTTAATATTTGACATCAGTGCCTAGCAATTGAAACTACTGAGTGGGATTATCAACTTGAGAAGCAACGTCAGGGAATTCCTTCTAAGACTGACCTACTACCGCAAAAGATTGTCAAGAGTTGGAATTTGGAGGGGTTAGTGTTTAATGTCTTTTAGCTATAAATTGGTATGAAAGCTTTCTGTAATTTCATTTCCCCTCAAGGATATGAAAATAACTTTTGTCTTTATTTAGGTGTTGCCTGATGTTTCGATTCAAGCTGGACATGTTCCTCCCTCTGAAATTGTGGCTGTTATTCGGCCTGCCAGTTTTCAGTCTTCTAGTTCATCAAAACGTTTGGATCAAAAGTTTATTGTAAATGATAACATAGAAATGTCTATGGAAATCAAATTCAGACATGCATGAAACTGATGGTGGCAGAGAAGATGGTCATGTTTATTCGAAACGCATAGCTCTGTCATCCCACAAAGGATTCGATGGTTTTTATATTTTCCCACTGTGGAGCCTCCGCCCCCCACTGTTCATGAGAGCTGGTGTTTATACATTTTTGTTTTCTCTCATAAGTAATGCACAGGTATTTTACTAATATATGGCTCTGTAACTCATGATTTTGTCCTACATATGGTTCTAAACTTTTGATCTCATTCTTGCCCAATACTTTTTTTTGTCAGAAAGAACCAATACGTTGTGTGAAAAGGGTAATTGTCAAGGGATCTTCTGAAGTTGGGAAGTGGCGTTTAAGTGATAAACAGAATCCACAGTGTCACATAAGGTATTGCAGCTTTGATTATACTTCTAAATTTATATTATAGACATTCATTTTGGAGTTCATTTAGAAAAAAAACATGGAATATGCTTTACGCTTATTTAAATATATATCTGAAATGAAGTCTCACTTTGAAATTGTTGTTTTCTCCTTGTCCATAGTTTGTTCTTTTACAGGGTGGTTTTTCCTCTTCCTCTGTAGTCTGTACTCGTTCTGTTTTAACTTTCATTTACAGCACGCATCAACTTGATAAAAATAGGAGTTTTATCAAGCTTGTGTATAGGGTTTGCTTAATTTACAATTGGTTTATCTAGGCAAAGAACAGTCAAAATTAATTATACATTGCAGGGTTGTGTGTGTGTTTACTTTTTAGACAACTTTTTTTTTATCAACAAGCGTACAAACACCGGGACTCAGACCTGAGGCCTCGAGGGACCAAGTGAAATCAACCACTTGCCCTACTAAGTGTTTGTACTTTTTAGACACCTTTAGTTCTGCAATATCTTGTGTCCTCCTGTTCTACTTTACTCTTATTTTATAAAATGACAATTACAGAAGAGGTACATTAACCTTATTCAGCTCTTAAGTATGTGTATGGTCTATTTCCCATGAGTACTGGAGTACTGGACACTGTGTTTCTCTTATATCAGAGTAAGACCAGAAAAGTCAAATTTCCCAAGTTCACTATACATGGTGTTTCTATTATATCTGTTCCTTTCATAAAGATCAGTGTAAGAACAGAAAAGTCAAGTTACTTGAGGGAGACAGCTATATTTACAAGGAGGAAGAAGAACACCCAATAATTTAAATACTGTATAGGGAAATAAAAGCAAGGTGAATTAAATTTAACTAGAATAAATACTAGATATCAGGATTCCAAATAGATGACACCTGTTATACATAAAACAAGCATGAGTCTAGTTGGAACTATAATATCAAACCTATCATGGATAGTTTAATGTTGAAGAATCCCACATTGAAAAAGTGTGAAGGTAGTGAACAACTTCGATCCTCACTCGACACACCTATGCGGAGATGTGAGTTGTCAAAGTGTGAGCCCGCTCTAAAACTCGTGGTTTAGACGAAAAGGAAAGTATATTAAAAGCTAAACTGTAATATTAAAAACGACTATAACACTCTCCAAACGATCTTACAACGTGAAAACAAGTTCTAAACACTCAACAACATCTAAATCGTCACATTTGTTAGCCGATTTTAGGTTGATCGAGCAAGTTTCAGCCCAATATGCAATCTACGTCCAAAGTCTTGATTGAAATGTTTTATTCTCTTAAACATTCAAAGAGAAGCTTGTGAGTCATCACTTGTTCTTTTCTTTTTCTTTAATTCAACAAATATTAATATTTATTTTATTAATTAATTTTGAAGTCTTTGGTTCTCAAAACAAACACATGAGCAGTATGAGTTGCAGAAGAAGCAGAAACTGTTCACTGACATTGCAATAAAGCTTGTTCTCTCAGTCATGGGTGTGCATGGGTGTGGGAGATATATATTTGGCCCTTCTTTTTATATTAGATCTTGCTATATTATTTTATTATTATTTGGTTTTATTTTTAATTTTAGTTTTGATTTTGATTTGTCCCTAGTTTTGTGGCCTTTTAAGGGATTGAAAGTGTATACCAGTTGGACCCTTCATCAATGAGCTTAGGATTTTGGGTTGGAATAAGGTTTACAGTTTACATGGAGACCAAGTGCAGTTACATACAAGACCATGTAACTATAACCCATGATCCAGGAAAGATGTATATATTATATATTCATTGGTCCAGATTGTGGCTTCCAAAACATCATTTTTTTTTTTTCAATAAAACATTTAATAAGAGATATTTTATTTTAACCATCATTTCTTAAATTTTAATGTTAAAAAATTGACATCTTTCTAGATTTCAACTAATCATCATCAATCATGACTGCTAGTTATCTTTCTTGATACTGCTCTCATTTTTTTTTTTTTTTTTTTTTTTCCAGAATTGGAACTAATTTAGCATTTAGTTTGAATAAAGTTTGTTGCTGCTTTGGTTTTTCTCATGCCGTGTTCCTACTCTATGTTATGGCGTAATGTTTTGCTTGCATCCTTTGAGTACACCGTTTCTTACAATACGATATACCCTTTTTATTGGTTTGTTCACTATTGATTTTAATAGTGTTACTAAACAGAGTTGGCTCGCATTTTCCACCATTCTCTATAGCATGCTATGATATCCATGACAATCAGATTCAATTTTCATTTATTGTTTTATTCACTATAGATATTAATACACAGTGTTGTTACTAAACAGAGTTGGCTCGCGCTTTCCACCATTCTCTATAGCATGCTATGATATACATGACAATCTGATTCAATTTGCATGTGTTCCAAAAGTGAGTGTTAAACTTCAAACAGATAAAGGTGTATTGCACCAAGTAGACAAAGTGAAAACAACTCTTTCAACTAATCGCTTCATTCTAAAAGTTGAGGTATAATTATGGGCCACGTGCTTGGGCCACAAGCAATTCAATTATGGGCTTGCACGTCAGGGGCTTAAGCTAATCTCACACACGTCCAAAGAGATGTCAGATCTAATTTGTGTAATTTTTTGCTCCAGCTGCTCAGCTGCAAATGTTTGTGAAATTTGTATATATGTTTAAAATCACTTGAATATAGATACAGTTCAGCTTTTACTCTTTGCTACTTTCAAAGTTGGGAAGATGGGAAAAAAGTTCAAAAAGAAGACGAACAATGTTTATCAGTCTAATTAGGGATTGATTAGGGTAAACAATTATGTTCTTTTTTATGTTTAATTTGTTTGATTGAATGAATTGATATGACTGATGGATCTAACACATTATAGTCCTTTTACCATTGCTTTGAAGAATCTTGACAATAAGCCTCAAGAAAAAGAAGGTAATATGTGCCCATTCTCAACAGTGTAGTAGTTGATTGCAATAAACCCTGTATTGTGCGTATGTTGATTGCATAGTCTTGTTCTTGTTCTGTTTTCAACTCTGCAGAGGTTAATGTTCAAATTACTAAAGATGGAAATCGATCATCTCCTTTGCAACTGGAAAAGGTGTATCAAAAGTGGGTGCTTGATATGCATGAGATTTGTGATGAGGAGTCGGGCGAAGATTATCTTGTTTATGTTGTCAGTCCCCAAAACAAAGAAATCTTTGGGGGTTATATCTAAAAGTATGCACGAAACAATATGGAATGTGACTTGTGATCTGTAGTTTATTTTATCGTCAGTTATTTCAGTTTTATAAGTTGGCTTCTAAGTGATGCTACTTTTTGTATTCCTTTTCAACTTGCAGTTCTGAGGGTGCATCAGGTTCTGAAGAGGAGAGGAGCATACTGGAAACGTGGCCAGAAAATCAAAATTCTAAAAGGTGCATGTGCAGGGTTCAACAAAAATAATGTCTATGTAACAATAGAGTATTTTATACTCGAAGGACTTGAAGGGGATGCTAGTGTGTGCCTTTTATGTTTCTTCCATATACTCCCTCCGTCCCAAAATGAGTGTCTTGTTTCTCTTGCATTTTTATCCCAAAATGAGTGTCCTCTTTCCCTTTATAGTAAGTTAGTTATGCATGAGTTGTCAATAATATCCTTGCAAAAAGTTAGGATCTCTCAACACATGATTACGAGGTTACAATAGTAAACATATCACACTTACTAACTTCTCCTTAATTTTTCTTAAAATGGAAAGGAGGACACTCATTTTGGGACGGAGGGAGTATTATATTCTTATTTCCTTTTCCAATGTACTTTTGAAAATTAAAAATAAATTTGTGTAATTCACAAGGTTCTGAATATTTGACATCAGTGCCTAGCAATTGAAACTACTGAGTGGGATTATCAACTTGAGAAGCAACGTCAGGGAATTCCTTCTATGATTGACCTACTAACCGCAAAAGATTGTCAAGAGTTGGAATTTGGAGGGTTTAGTGTCTGCATGTCTATTAGCTATAAATTGGTACGAAAGCTTTCTGTATTTTCATTCCCCCCCAAGGATACGAGAAGAACTTTTGTCTTTGTTTTAGGTGTTGCCTGATGTTTCGATTCAAGCTGGACATGTTCCTCCCTCTGAAATTGTGGCTGTTATTCGGCCTGCCAGTTTTCTGTCTTCTAGTGCATCAAATTCAGACATGAAACTGATGGTGGCAGAGAAGATGGTCATGTTTATTCGAAACGCATAGCTCCGTCATTCCACAAAGGTTTCCATGGTTTTTATATTTTCCCACTGCGGAGCGTCCGCCCTCCACTGTTCATGAGAGCGGTATTTTACTAATATATGGCTCATAAGTAATGCACAGGTATTTTACTAATATATGGCTCTGTAACTCATGATTTTGTCCTATATATGGTTCTAAACTTTTGATCTCATTCTTGCCCAATACTTTTTTTGTCAGAAAGAACCAATATGTTGTGTGAAAAGGGTAATTGTCAAGGGATCCACAGTGTCACATAAGGTATTGCAGCTTTGATTGTACTTCTAAATTTATATTATAGACATTCTTTTTGGAGTTCATTTAGAAAAAATAAAACATGGAATATGCTGTACACTTATTTAAATATATATCTGAAATGAAGTCTCACTTTGAAATTGTTGTTTTCTCCATGTCCATAGTTTGTGTTTTTACAGGGTGGTTTTTCCTCTTCCTCTTCCTCTTTACTCAATCTGTTATAACTTTCATTTACAGCACGCTTCAACTTGATAAAAATAGTAGTTTATCAAGCTTGTATATAGAGTTTGCTTAATTTACGATTGGTTTATCTAGGCAAAGAACAGTCAAAATTAATTATACGTAGCAGGGTTGTATGTGTGTTTACTTTCTAGACACCTTTAGTTCTGCAATATCTTGTATCCTCTTGTTCTACTTTACTCTTATTTTATAAAATGACATACAGAAGTGGTACATTAACCTTATTCATCTCTTACGTATGTGTGTGGTCTATTTTCCATGTGTACTGGAGTACTGGGCACAATGTTTCTCTTATGTCTGTTATTTTCATAAATATCTGAGTAAGACCAGAAAAGGCAAATTTCCCAAGTTCACTGGAGATGGTGTTTCTATTATATCTGTTCTTTTCATCAAGATCAGCGTAAGACCAGAAAAGGCAAGCTACTTGAGGGAGACAGCTATATTTACAAGGCAGAAGAACACCCAATAAATTAAATACTGTATAGGGAAATAAAACCAAGCTGAGTTAAATTTAACTAGAATAAATACTAGATATTGGGACTCCAAATAGATGACACCTTTTATACATAAAACAAGCACGGGTCTAGTTAGAACTACAATATTAAACCTGTCATGGTTAGTTTAATGTTGAAGAATCCCACATTAAAAAGGTGTGAAGGTAGTGATCACTTTGATATACCAGTTGGACCCTTCATCAATGAGCTTAGGTTTTTGGGTTGGAATAAGCTTAACAGTTAACATGGAGACCAAGTGCAGTTACATACAAGATCATATAATAACTGTAACCCATGATCCAGGAAAGATGTAGATATTTTATTCATTGGTCCAGATTGTGGCTTCCGAAACTTCATTTTGTCAATTAAACTTTTAATTCGAGATATTTTATTTTAACCATCATTTCTTAATTTTTAATGTGAAGAAAATTGACCACTTTCTAGATTTCAACTAATCATCATCAATCATGACTGCTAGTTATCTTTCTAGATACTGCTCTCGTTTTGTTTTCTTCGGAATTGAAACTAATTGAGCATTTAGTTTGATTAAAGTCTGTTGCTGTTTTGGTTTTTCTCATGCCATGTTCCCACTGTATGTTGTGCTTGCATCCTTTGAGTACACCGTTTCTTACAATATGATATACCTTTTTTATTGGTTTGTTCTTTATTGATATTAATACAGTGTTACTAAATAGAGTTGGCTCGCGTTTTCCACCATTCTCTATAGCATGCTATGATATCCATGACAATCACATTCAATTTTCATTTATTGGTTCATTCACTATTGATATTAATAAAAAGTGTTGTGACTAATCAGAGTTGGCTCACACTGTCCACCATTCTCTATAGCATGCTATGATATCCATGACAATCACATTCAATTTTCATGTGTTCCAAAAGTGAGTGTTAACCCTCAAACTTATAAAGGTGTATTGCACCAAGTAGACAAAATGAAAACAACTCTTTCAAGTTTCAACTAATCGCTTCATTCTAAAAGTTGAGGTATAATTTATATGTGCACGTCTTTTTAATTATTATTACCTTTTGTTGTGTGTTTTGTTGAATGTATCGGCACACTGCTTTGTCTTTCTGGATAATGCAGGATATAATGATTGAAAGTAATAAATTAGACAAGATTCGACCAAGTTACGAAGCCATTTTGATGATATTTTCAGAGAACGAGATGTTCTCTGTTTCTATACCGTGCCAAGGTATCTTGTGTGTATTTTTATTGCATTTGGAGTCATAAAATAGATAATCAACATTGAAATAATTTCTTTTTTGTTATTTTTTATTAGAATGTTATAAACTTTCATTTGTGCATTTGGATTTACGTGTATCAGTTTCCCCTGGATCCTTACACCGTGTCTCAGTAAAGTCTCCTATTAAGGATGGCCAACTTTTTACAGGTTGCTTGATTAAGGAGCTGACATTAGAGGTATTTTCAGGCACTGTTATCATTATACATGATTTGAAGACATGCAGATAACTTGTATTATGGGCAAAAACACCTGCTACTGTGTTTTAGATGAATTTGGTAAACACTATTTTATTTTGATAAAATAGAATCTATTTTTTGAATTATTATTATTTTTTTAATCTTTATTGTTTGTTTTAGGACCATGGCCCCTACTAATACTCCCTCTATCCCAAAATGAGTGTCCTCTTCACTTTTTAAGTAAGTTAGTTATGCATGAATTGTCAATACTCAATAGTATTCTCATAACAAGTTAGCTAGTATCCTTCAACACATGATTATGGGGATACAAGAGTAAATATACTATACTAACTAACTTTTCCTTAATTTTTTAGAAATAGAAATAAGGACACTCAATTTGGTACGGAGGGAGTATGTTATAACATTTGAACATAATATAAATGAATGATAGACAAGCATGTAAACCTGGTCGGTGTTGATTTGTTGGTGGAATAAGTAGCTAGCATTCAGAGAGAGAGAAAAAAAAAAAAACTATGATTTTAGGATTTGTGAAGGTGGAATAAGTATAGGGCTCTTAATTCTTAATTGATGGAATTAGTAGGCTTTGGAAGTGATGCTGGATGTACTATCAGTCAATTGTTATGTTTCTTCTATGTGCAATGAAGCAGATGACAATTGTTGAAATCAAATGTACTGTACATGCATACATGGTCATTTTTTACCATTTTCTGTCATTCTTACAAAAAGTAAGTTCTATACATGGCTGCATAACTAACTACTGACATATACTCCCTCCGTCCCAAAATGAGTGTCCTGTTTCAAATGAATTTTTGTCCCAAAATGAGTGTCCACTTTCTTTTTTTAGGTAGTTATGCATGAATTATCATTTATATCCTCATAATAAGTTAGTTAGCATCCATTAACACATGATCATGAGGATACAAGAGTAAATATATCACACTAACTAACTTCCCCTTAATTTTTCTCAAAATAGAAAGGAGGACACTTATTTTGGGACAGATGGAGTATTTTTTTAATCAATCTAGTCAAAATTTTCTAACTAATAGTATGTACTGTTATTAATAATTTTGATACATTTTGTATACTACTTATTTCAAGCATTTTAAAGGTTGGTGTACTTGTTTGAGTGTTTAATCAAATTTCATGTATTAAGATTGATAACCTTTCTAATTAGTTAAAAGAGACTTACCTCCAATATCTTCTCTTCCTGCAAATGCTCTCTTTTGAAGAAGCTCCCAGCTTTGGTCAGGGCTCAAAAGTTCCAATCCACCATAACTGCCTTTCTGATCAACATCCTTAGCTAACTCCTTGTTGCGAGTTGTGACTAATATTTTACTGCCACATGCAGATTCTTCCATAGGAAAGGCGGCTGATAATGAATCCCAAGCTACAACCTCCAAATATCATCAAGAACTAGAAAACATTTATGGTCTTTTTGAACTTGATAGAGTTTTGAAGCTAACTCTTGATCTTCCAGACGGCAATCTTCTCCCGTTGCTCAAGCGAAGGAGACGTAAGCTCTATGTATATTTTTTTCCATATATCTTTCGGTTTGAATTGCTCAGATACATACACCCACGCAAATTTATCAAAATGACTCCTGATTTTGTCATTGTGATAAACTTTCTTCGCAAGAGTGGTCTTCCCCAAACCGCCCATACCATAAACGGATACAGCTCTACATGGTTTTTGTTCTCCAAGTAAGAGACCAACTACATCCTCCATCTTTCCATCCAACCCTACAACAATAGGATTAACAATATGCCCAAAAGTTTGCCTCTGCCTTTGTCTTTGCCATTGGCCTTCAAAAGCTTCTCCAGATCTGGGATCCCTACTCATTCCAGAATTTTGTAAATTTGTCTCGAGTATTTCTAGACTCGATTTAATCGCTTTAATCTCCAACCCCGCCTTACGAATATCTCTTATCTCAGATCTGGCAAGGTGCATGCTTCAAAGGATTGCAAGTATGTGTGGCGGTGTATGACTTTCTTTCTGAAGTAGGGAGCTTACAAGCACACAAGACTTGGAAGAATGAGGTGTCAAGTGGCTGCCCAAACCATTCAAAGCAAAGGAAGCTCAAAGAGGAACTGTCCGTGAAGATTTGCACAGCAAGCATGATCAGCTGGACAAGGAAGGAGGAGCTGTCCATTTTTAGTGTTTAGCTTAATTATTAAGGAGTGAAGCACATAGGTGACTTGTTAGGTGCTTTCATATCCTATAAATAGATAGTTAGGAGCAATTGTATAG
>JAYMTK010000510.1:0-21736 GCA_036897405.1 Pelargonium myrrhifolium
TAGACGGTTCTGTTTTTTTAATTTATTTATTTTTTAATTTTTTATATTTATATTTAAAAATTATATAATAAGGGCAATTCGGTCTTTTCACCACTTAACTGATGATTTTTGGACAGAAGGTCCCCCTGACATAGTACATGGTAGTCAAAAGTTAAAATAGAACTTTAGGGTAGTCATATGCAAATCGTGTATAATAAAGAGTTGCCTTGTGTAATTAACTTATGGCTAAATCGTCACATTAGCACGGTGTCATGTAACATTTTTTTCAATTAAGTCCACAGAGTCCCGTGTGATGATTTATTACCAACTACAAGTGAAAAAAATAGGATTCCAAGGATTAAAACAAACAAATTTTTAGATTATGGGCTAAAGTCAAAGTTTCGTCGAATCCAAGTATACAATCATTTAACTCATAAATGACGACATGATAATTTATTGACTCGAATGTTATTTACCTTTTATAGCAAACAATATGGGTGAGGGAAAAAAAAATATGGTTGTCCAAAATCAAAATTTTGTCAACTCCATGAAAGACTAGAACATTTAACCAAAAAATAAAAGACTTAATTCAGTCACTAAACTATCCTGTTTAGATTCAATCTGTTCTTGAA
Organism: Pelargonium myrrhifolium; assembly: GCA_036897405.1. Lineage (NCBI taxonomy): Eukaryota > Viridiplantae > Streptophyta > Magnoliopsida > Geraniales > Geraniaceae > Pelargonium > Pelargonium myrrhifolium. The sequence goes on from JAYMTK010000510.1 coordinate 612, forward strand.
TATTTTTTCTTACCCAAAATCATTTGTAAACTTTTAAATATGCACTTAATTTGGTCCCTAAACTTAATTGCTCCGGAAGTCTTTTACTTTTACTTTTTTTTTAAAAAGTCCGTATCATTAAGAAAATACTCCGTATGATTGATGGCATAATGTTATGAATACGAATTGGGTAATATACGGTCTGAATGTATTCTATATATATTTTCGACGCAATCCTCTCCCGCTTTAACCTTGAGGCCATATCATATCTATCTCCATCTCATCTGTGTTCCATTTCGTTGATTCATCTTTATGATCTGCGCTTACCGTGATTGATCTCAGGTACTTTCTCCTCCTCTCTCTCAATTCTCACTTTCTTCTACCTAAATCCCACTTCAATTCAATTTCACCTCAATTTATCCCAAATTTCACAATTCTCGCCACTCCTAGGGTTTTCGGAGCTACTCCAGCTTTGTCATTCATTCTTTATTTCATGTTGCATAAACTAATTGTTTTCCCCTAATTCACCTCTGTTTGGTTTCCGGGAAAATGAAAACGGATGGTAAATGTTCAACTCTTTATTTTTGTTTTTTGTGTTTACTTCGTGTTGGATGTGTTTGGAAATAGAAAGTGGGGATTTCATCTGTACTGTTTAATTGGCTATGCTGCCTGGTCATGTTAGGGTTGGTTGATTGGAGGTTTTGTTCACTAGGTTTCCGAGACGTGGGAAACTAGAGACGTGAGGTTTTTGCTCTATTATGGTTCTTTATTGGCATTTAATTCTTTCTTCAAGTTTTGAGTGATCAATCAGTTTAGTTTAAGTTTGCAGTTATAATATTGGTTTCAATAGGATCAAGGAAAATGTAGAAAAGTAGGAGATACTGAAATTTGGATTCTTGGAGCTCTAGTTATCCGGGCACTGGAGAATAGAAACTTATGCTCATTTCATTAGTATAATTTATGTCTGCTGGAAGATGGTGTCCAGGTGCCTGGATTGATGAGTGACATTGAGCTTGGTTTCTGATGAAATTGTTTCTCCCTGCTTTGTTTATTGGGATGAAAGGTGGGACTGCTAATAGTAACTGGGAGGATAAGTAAATTAGCTGAGGAAAATTACTGTATTATGATTAATTAGGTTGAGTGTTTTTCCTCAAATTTAACTAGTACTCAATACTCCCCTTAATTGTTTTATTTTCTTTATTTTTCTCCTCCAGCAACCTGAGTTCCATCGAAACTACTAGACTTTGTTTCCAATGACACACTCAGTTGAACAGTTAGAGGAAGCTTACCATTTTCCATGGCTGTTGCATAATGACAGGTAAGTTGGACAGTTAAGTTGATTTTTGGCAAGAGTGAACTAGTTGGGGCTGGACAAGCTGGGAACCTTTTGTTAGAGCATTGAGAACATAATGTTGGGTTCTGGGAGTAATTCAACCCGTGGGAGTACTGTGATGCCATTGGAGATGCCACCATTGACCCAATGTCTGCCACTGGAGCCAATTACATTAGGGAATCAGAAATATACACGCTCCGGAGAGCTGAGAAGAGCTCTGGGAGTACCTTTTGGAAGCACATGGGAGGATCATTCTTTTAGAGCTACAAAGCCTTCCCCGCCAGTTGCAACAGAGGAACTCAAGCACTATAAAGAAAGTGTACAAGGCTCTTCAAATATGGCCAAGTAAACTTCATTTTTCTTTTATATATATTTGCAGCTAAGCTGCCTATCGTATATATGATAGTTTGTGACATGGTTTATAGTTACTGTAAAATGTGTTGTGTATGCATTTACAATGTCATAATCATGCATCATGTTGGACATGTCAAGGACATCATATCAGAAATGGACTGATTGTGTTGGATTTGATTTGAGTTTTATGAAATAGGCAACAGTCACATGGGTCAACATCAGCTTTGATGTTTAGCATTGCTTTTGTTTCTTGCCCAACAAGATATAAACTATCATTCTTAATAGGGATAATTACACGTTACTATCCTGTTAGATACACATTTTGCATGTTACTACCCTGTTGTTGCACGTCACTACCATGAATTATCTATTTTTCCAATCCGTTAAATGCCCCGTCAGTTAAATCTTGAAAAGATCTATATGCCCTTCATTTTTTTACATGTTACTACCCTGTTAGATACACATTTTGCATGTTACAGCCCTAAACTTTCTTCAGATAGTCAAATCCAGTCAAAGTTAACTGACGGAATGAAATTTTTGTAGTTTAGAGTAGTAATGTGCAACGAAAAAAAGTTTAGGGTAGTAACGTGCAAAATGTGTATCTAACAAAGTAGTAATGTGTAATTATCCCTTCTTAATATATTAGTATAATGATTACATGAATCGTTGAATATGTTCTTCATGCTTGAGTCTTTCTTGTTCTACCACTAGGATCTGTTGCTTTTAATTTTGAGAACCATTATGTACCCTAACACATTATATAAGTTCTCTCATATCAATACCACATGCTCTCTTTATGTTTTGTTTTAGATTCTGTAATCAAGGTCATTGCTATGTGTTATTTTACTGAAGCTCTTATATGACAATTCTAATTTGGTTTTGGTTGTATGTGTGTTAACTTTTCTACCAGGGACCGAGCCAGGTTGCTGCACGAAAACATATTTAAATTGGATAAATACAAGGACACCCTAATCTCAAAGAAGCGACAACGGAGTGACCATTTAATAAGTGACAGGACAAATGGAGCAAAGTTAACAAAGATGGGAAGCCAGATACATAGAAATGCCCGTGACATTACTCAGAGATTTGACGAGAGGGCCAAGAGTTTTGGTCAGAACAAGCGTGCACGTACATTAGCGTTGGATGGTCGGGTTAGTACATGAATGTTCATGATGAAATTTGACCTATATTTTTACTTTTTTAGCATTCATGATCTGGTTGGAATTTCAAACTCGGACTGATACATTTTTCAGTCTGTCCTTTGTTTTCACGTAAATGACAGTTGTGCAAAATCAATGGATTTCAATGATTATCTTGTAGTGCACATAGTGGTATTCTCATAAACAAAGAATGTAAGAATTTTCTACTGAGTTTGACAATCAAGACGTTCAAATATTAATTGTTATTTTACCTTCTGTCATTATTGGAAATTCTTATTGTCCCTTCCTACTATAATCAAAACTCTGAGCAAGATTTAACATAGTGGGATTCTCTTCCCCCTCTTCCTTACATCCTATTCCACACTTGTGATAAATGTTAGATTTTCCTTTCATTCTGATGCAATTTTTTTACCTTTAAATCTGTCAGGCTGATGTTAGGCCCAGTACAATCTCAAGGCAGCAGATGGTCATGGAGAAGGATGGAGATACACTCCATGCTGGTAGTGGTCGTATAGAAGAGAAGATTCGCAGACTGCCTACAGGTGGAGAAGGATGGGATAAGAAGATAAAAAAGAAACGCTCTGTTGGATCAGTAGGTAATAGAGTATTAAATGCTGAACGAGAAGTAAAACGGGCTACACACCCTAAGATGATTGTTGATTCTAAGTTGCGATCTTGCGAGGCCCAAGGCTTCAGGTAACTTCATGTAGCTATCAGGTTAAAGGTCTGGTTTGTGATGCTTTGCGATATATGCTTTAGGGGAAAGGAAAGGGGATATCGCTCCATTAGTTTTCTTTTAATGTTAAGGTTTTGAGGGTTTTCAACAACCCTCCATAGACAAATTCTAAACCCCTTTAAATTGGTGGTCCAGAAGAGAAAGGAAAGGTTTTCAATTTGCGCCTACTTCTCATTATAACTGTATTATTTTTGATCATATTCTTTGTAATAGTTAATAGTAAATTTGTAACCTTATACTCTCATCTTCGTTTCCGTTATTATAATCCCAAACGAGGAAAGTAATCCAACCATTCCTTTTGTAACTTGCCTTTTAAAATCCTTTCCCTCTTTTTCCCTCAAACCCCTGAACACAGTATTTAGATCTTTTACAGTATAATCTAGTCGGATTAGTTTCATATCCTAGATTGTTTTCTTCTGGTTACGTGACGAGTTCACCGAGCTTCATTATGTGCAAGATTATTTTTGTAATTTTTTTATTGGTTTCGAGATTGCTACAATTTAAAATCTATTCAATCCAGCATGATTTTTAATAATTAAAAAAATATATATTTTTGCCTGTTTGTGTATTTCAGATTGAAATCTTCTTCAGGAGTTGGTGGAATAAAGTTGGAAGATTCCTTTGAGCCTTCTAGTTCAAATGCCAATACAGCTTTCAGGAACTCGCCAGAAAGTGACTCCCTTGCAAGGGATCGTACAATTGTGCTAGATCCGAGGGTTGTTGCAAAAGGAAGTAATAAGTATGTGTTAACTCTTTCGCCTTCTCATTCTGATATACTCTGGTGGTGTTGTGGAGTCCATAAAACTTAGAAATTGGAAACCATCAAGTTGTCTGTTTGATTGCGTTGACAGATCACATGTTCCTGGTCCATAATGATTTATCTTTTTAATTGTGCTTTTGGATTTGATGAGTTTGCTGATATACTCTCACTCTTCTAATCAGATCAAACATTCGGGAGGATAACCCTGTGAGAAATCCGAGTACTGTGATTAAAGCAAAAATTTGTAGGGCACCACGAACTGGTTCAGCCATGGTATTGGATTCATCTCCGAACCTTGATATCTCATCAGGAGCCCAAGGATGGGAAGAACCTACTATCATAAACAAAGTACAAGCATCAGGTGAGGCAAACAACCCGAAGATTTCGATACCTACTGGTTCGTCTTCACATCCCATGGCCCAGTGGGTTCGTCAGAGGCCACATAACAACTCACGGATGAGGAGATCAAATCTAATGTCTCCTGTCTCAAACCATGTTGAAACTCAGATTTCACCAGTAGGCATTGCAGCATCAGATTTCAGTGCTAGAACTTCGTCCGTCGAGACTAATGCATCACTTCTTGTTAGCAGTGTAGATAATAATCTCCCAAATTTCAAACGGAAACTTGTAAAAATGTCATCACCAGTTATGTTATCTGAGAGTGAAGAATCAGGGGCTGGGGAAGAAAGATTGAAAGGAAAAGAAACTCATGAGGGTGAGGTTGCTGCTCATAAAGTTGGAACTTTTGCGCAGCCTGCAAGGAAAATCAAAGTACCTACCAATGATATAGGAGATGGTGTGCGGAGACAAGGAAGAAGTGGAAGGTGTTCATCCTTGACAAGGCCTGGCATTCCTCAAGGCAGGGAAAAGGTAGAGAACCTACCTACAACAAAGCCACTCCAAAGCATAAGGCCTAGTTCTGACAAGAGTAAAAGGTGTTTGAACTTTTCTTATTACAAAGATTAGAATATTAATGGTGTATTTGTTTTGATTCTATTAAGAGAATCTTCATTATTAAATCATCTACTTTTAATCACTTCAGTAAATCTGGCCGTCCTCCATCAAAGAAGCTGAAAGACCGCAAAGCTGTTACCCGAGTTGGACCGATGCTGAATGTTGGTTCTTCAGATTACACAGGTATTAACAAAAGAAACCACCAAAGTTTGTTATCTGACTTCAGAGAATTTGCACCTCCTGTCTTGGTTTTTATTTATTTATTTTTAAATAAACTTAGTTATATTCTTATATTCATATGTATATGCATTAAAATATTACTCATCTAAATATAATAAAATTTCATGGAATTTACTACTGCTACAAGTCTTTCATCAGTAATATTGTTTAATATGTATTGACATGTAAACATCCAGGTGAATCTGATGATGATCATGAGGAATTATATACGGCTGCCGATTCTGCACGTAATGCTAGCAGTATGCATCTCGACTTTTTCCCTTTAAAATCTCTTGAAGGGACGGCCTGTTTTATATTTTATAAATTATGTTTTAAGTTTTTAAGTTCAAACTTTTTCCTGCAGATCTCGCCTGTTCTGGTCCATTTTGGAAGAAAATGGAGCCTATTTTCGCGTCGGTCAGCTCAGAAGACACATCCTACCTGAAGCAACAGGTAGAAAGTAGGATAAATAGATAATGTTAATGATTCATGAACATTTTTGCGTCAGAGGCTCATACTTCATTTTGATTTTGGTACAGCTAAGTTTTGCAGAGGAGCTTGATGAGGGTCTGTCTGCAGTGTTTGGCAATGAATATAATGTTTTGGTAATGGTGTAGCTGCATAATTTATCAGTTTCTGCTTTTCTCCATTTTAGTTAATTGTATTACACTATTACTATTATTCATTTATTTGTTACTAAAAAAAACTTGGTTAAACCTCAAGTGAAACTGTCAAACAAGAATACAGATGATAAGAGAAGATCAACCAAACTTTGTCAGGGGCAGGGAATATATCTATTAACTGTGAAATTTTTCCATATTCTCCAGGATGTTGTGCATAAAGAAGTTCCTATTTGTTCTGGCAAAAGGCAAGAAAGTCAGTCAAATCTAGAATCAGTTAATACTGATGCTTCGTCTGGAAGACCTGACCATGGAAAGTTAGACAAGGTTACTCCGTTGTATCAAAGAGTTCTTTCTGCTTTGATTGAAGAAGATGAAAGTGAAGAGTTCTACCATTGTAATGATGGGAAGAGTATGGCTCTTCAGTATGTCAGTGATGACTCTCATTGTGGTTCCTGTAATCATGTTGAGATTGAATTCAAAGAAAGGGACCGAATGGAATATGAAGTTGAGTCAAGAGTAAACTACCAGTCTCAGAAGAACTGTTTGTTAGACAGATTTTCATGTGATAAGAGTATTGTATCTAACCAATTTAGGTGCTCAAGCACACCCAATTCTTTGCATAGTAATGAAAAGTGGCTGGGAGATGATGATTTTTCGTATTCAGATGTGGGACCTGTCAGTGAAATATGTCAGAATGATCCTAATCGGCTGCAGCCTGGGGAATTAAACGTTTCGGGCTTACCCTCATCTGATTCTCAATATCAGCTGTTGTGTCTGGATGACAGACTTCTTCTGGAGCTACAAAGTATTGGCTTGTATCCAGAGACATTGGTAGGATGTTCTTTCACATATATATCCTATATTAAGGCTTCCTTGTAAATTTCATGGCTTATGTAGTATTTTGTTATTTTGCTTTTCTTCAGCCCGATCTAGCAGAGGAGGAAGTCATTAATCAGGATATCTTGGAACTTAAAGAAGGGCTATACCAACAGGTAGAACTCCAGAGTTCAAACATGAATTAAATCTCTCTAACTCCTTAGATTACTTGTGTGATCTTTCTTTCCATTTAATGCTGTTTGTTCTGCTTTACTTGAATGTTAAAATTTTACCTCAAGGTTCCATATGTTTGATTATCTTACTATTTTATGATTTTGATGATTGACTGATAGATTGGAAGAAAGAAGAAGAAATTGGGCAAAATCCATACAGCTATTCAAACTAAGAGGGATGAAGAAAAACGGTAGGACTGCCAATGTTTTTGCATGATAATGATGTGAAACTCTTACTAGTTTGTATTATAATTATGTCTTCAAATTACAGGAACATGGAACAGGTTGCAATGGATCAACTTATTGAAATGGCTTACCGGAAAAGATTGGTAATTGTTTCAGTCCTTCACCCTGGCACTGTTGTTGTTAATTAGATTTTTAGACCTTTGAGATGTGGTTCATTATTGTTGTCATGTCCTGATCTAGAACTATATTGCATACAGGTTGTTGAGTTGTTCCAACTTCATATTTGTGCAACCTATCAAAACTTGATTTGCAAATTGATGTAGTCTGTCTCAACTCCTAGAAATGTTTTCATATTATTTTCATTTATAATATGTTTTGGGACCAATTGTTTCATAGAGAACCAGTGTGGCTAACTAAATATTGAAGATACCAGAAAGTTCTTGTCAATATTTAACTTTTTGGGTAACTTCATAGACGAGGAGAGTGGGCCTTGGCACAATGGTAAGGTTGTTGTTTTGTGACCTTGAGGTCACAAGTTTGATTCAGAGAGATGGCCTCTCTACAAAAGCAAGGGTAAGATTGCGTGCCTAAATGACTCTCCCCAGACCCCTAGGGTAACTTCAAAGGCGTCAGTTTGAAACTGGTAGCATATGAAGTATGGTGTTGTTATTTGTCTATTGATGCCAAGACTTTCTTAGCCCTTGGCACTTTTGTTTGTTACAACACTTAAATATTGTGTACTTAGAGAGTCACAACATTATGAGGAAAGAGGCACCTTTTTTTATGAAGAGAATCTGTTTCAGTATGTTGTACGTGTTCTTACTTTTGACTGAATATGCCAAACTGTTAAAGCATCATTGCTGTCCATTACAAATAAAATTTGATTGTCTGATCTCTTGGAAATAATTGTATATGTGGCTGACGTACAATAATTTCTTTCATTATTGTATTTGAATATATTGATTGCTTGAATAAGATTAGTGGGAGTTGGGGTTTCTATAAACCATAGAATTTGAAACTTATCATTTTATACAGGCTTGCCGTGGGAGTAATGCTTCAAAAAGTGCAGCCCGTAAGGTTTCAAGACAAGTTGCATTGACTTTTGTCAAGCGCAGTCTCGCCAGATGTCGGAAATTTGAAAACACTGGCAGTAGCTGTTTTGGCGAGCCTGCACTGCGAGATGTCATCTTCTCTGCATCTCCTTGCAACAATGATGCAAAATCTGTTGATGGTGTTGGCTCGGGGACTGCTAGTAATACATATAACGAAGCTTCTAACCATCAAGATGAAGCCAGAGGATCAGGTATGTCTGCTTAAATCCGCGTGTGCTTGTTTGGAGGTGCAAATAAATGCCCTTCTACCTCAGTTTTATTCTGGATATTCCTTGGTTGACTGGTTGATTCTTCTTCTTGGAGAACATAAAATTAGGAATGTCTTTTTACTATAGGAAAACATCAATTTAGAGAAAGTCGGACCAAATTAGTAACTTTTGTAGTTCAGGGACTGTATCGGTCCATTAGGACTTGAACAGTGGACTAAATTTCCCTTCACGATATATATTTAACATCTAAATGGAGCACTAATATTGAACAAATGCTGGTTGTTGCAGGTGCTGTTTCTAGTACCTTAAAAGGAAATAGTTCCCGTAGAGATAATGTTGACAGAGGTTGTTCAGATGCACATGAAGGCTTATCTGAAGAGGATTTCTTGAAGCATCAACCGGTGTTGAAGAAGGGGAAGAAGAGGGAAGTGCTGATCGATGATGTTGTTGGCAGTGCTTCGTCAAGGGCAACACCGGGCCTTGATTGTAATGTTATCGGTGGGGTGAAGGGAAAAAGATGCGAGAGAGATAGGACATCCTTGGACAGTTTCAAGGGTGAGCGGAAAACAAAAGCAAAGTCAAAGCCGAAGCTGAAGAATAGTCATCTGCTGCTGCCCAGAGAAGTGAAGGCAGCGGCACCAGCAGCGCAGCCTCCTCCTCCTAACAAGGAGGAGACGATGGATTTTGGTAAGATGCCATTGCATGAGTTGGATCCGATAGAAGTAGAACTGGGTGGGCCGCAAGATCTTACTTCTTGGTTGAACTTCGACGAAGATGGCTTGCAAGACCATGATTCCATAGGCCTTGAAATTCCAATGGATGATCTCTCTGATCTCATGCTTATGTAACAACCACAATTCAATTCTATATTCTATACTTGTTAGAAGGGGAGCCACCTACCTTAGGCATTGGCTCCATTTTACTTTTTAGTTTTACCAATGGAAAAGAAATTTATATATTTGCATTTTTACCCAGATTTAATTTGGGCTGAGTTAAGGCATATATATGTCTTGATACAATAGGCCCAACTTCCCAAGTGAGCTTAGGCTATTGATATCTAATCTTGTGTTTTTGCTACAGTGTGTAAGGGCATCTCCAATGTAGAGTTAAGGACCTTCAAGTGTCACTTCATTCTATTATTTTTTTTATTCATATTAATTTTACAATGGTCTATATCCTATAAGTACAATACTATTATTATTATTGTAAGCATTCTTATAAGAGGGATAATGTAAGTGCAGTACACCTTTTTTAATGCTGTTACACTCTTGTTAACCAATGTTGGAGATGTTAGCTAGTAGAAATGGACAAGGAAATTCATCACATAAGCGTACAATTCAAACACACGAGCATATATCAACGACAAATAAGTAAGTTTCATCGTTATTCACTTTATACAACTCATTACACTTTTTAAACTTAACAATTCTATGTGAATATTGTTTTTTATTTTTAATCACACAACACCAATTTTCTCAACAATGTACCAACAAAACTAATTTCGTCATTGAATAGTTTAATTTATGTCCTATACAAGTCATGTGGATAAACCTTTCATTTGACATACCAAATTAAATTTCCATTATTTTATATAAATATATTAATTTCATGCAGTATCATTACGTCTCTGCTAACTGTCTTACGGGAAAACACAATAAAAACAAGAAAAGTACAGGAGAGAAACAGTCTGAACCCTTTCACTCTTTACAATTCTGAAGGATAATTCTTTAAAGACAAACATTTTAACTAATGTTTGCCTCACCATAGTTTGATCAAAACTCCTAAAAAATACACAGTTTCTGTATTATTTTTTTTACCATTTCTAACAGTTTGAAATACTATGTTACTGTGATTGTGTTTAAAAAAGTAGAGTTTCCAATTCCATGATATTTAACATCGATCTACAATGAAAGCTGCAGGGTGAAAACCATTTAAATTAAGTTGTTATTTAGTGCATGTGAACTCTTTAATTAGTTTAATTAATTTTCATCGATCCTTCACGACATTAAAGATTATTCATCTTAATATCACAATTAATTAAATTATCGAGAAATGAATAATAGTGGAGAGCTGGCCAGTAGCCGCCCATGCCAGAATGTGTCTGATGCACCAAAATCTTTTACTAAAAAGTAATGACGAAAGCAGCATTAGTATTTGATAATTAAACGACCTAATTAAATTACTAAAACAAATTAAGATAAGCTCCTCTTCCTAACTATAATCTAATCTGATTAATTAATGGGAGTAACAAAGCTAGGCACGCTGAAAACGATGGATATATATTGCCTGCCAATGCCACCCCCCCTTATTTATTTTAATTATTGCTTTAATTTGTATCAATTTTATTTTTCACAGATGCATGGGTCCAAATATTCAAATAATATTTTAATTTACTGATGGTGATTATTATTAAAATCTATAATTAATTAATTAGCAAATCCACCATCAAAGCCAAGATTAATCATGTACAGTAGCATCCAAGATCTGCAGCAAAATCTGATTAACATTTTAAAATCAATACGTTGATGTGGCCTCATTTGTTGTTATTCTTCTTAATTAAACACCCAGTAATTAAACTAATAACTGTCGCACGTAAAAACCAATTTGAGTCTGTCATTTTCTTGGTTCAATTGTCTCTGATCATAAGCACCAATCCCCAGACATGTATATGTATAGCCTGTCAACTTAGTTTCCTGTATATATTTATGTACGATCATTCTGTAATTTTGAACCGAACAACAGGTCTACATTTCAGTTTCTTGTTAGTTAATATTTAAATATGTATATTCTTCTTAATTGAGGCTTGAGATGATAAAAACTAGAGGTGGTAGTAATTCGTGTTTAAAGGTCATGTACGATTTTATTATGTTGAAAGTTAATTTCACCTGTTTATTATGTAGACCGATAACGCAACACGAACATGATCTGTTTATGACCAATTTAACACGTCTAATAACATATTATACAATTGGGTTCAAATTTACAAGACCTCACCCGATACATTTAAATAAATCGGTTGATATTAATCATACACAAACCTGATATATCTGACACTTGTTTAACTTATACTTGCCCTTTTTTACATGATATATTTGAAATTTAAATTTTTTCTTTAAATAGATTTGTAATAAGCAAGGAACACCATTTATTAATGACCTATTTAATTACACGAGTTAGACAGATTAAACCAACGCAACACAAACACAATCTAATTATATAACAAATTGAGTTAATACAACAGTCAAATTCAATTATGCTGAACTCAAACATACTTAAATCTATATCATATTTGTGTTGGTTCACTTGTTAATAAACCAAATTGTCAGCAATATTAAAAATATTCCTGTTTGTCTCTCTTCACAGAGAAGAGGCACGTAAGCTGCATGCTTTCAATCAGACAAGAGCACGACTCATGCTGTGTGTACGTGTCTGTTACTATAATATACCATAAGAAAAAATGAGTCAAATAATCCTACAAATCAATAAAACCATTCAAATAAAAAGGCACCGATTAACTCAGTGGGTTGGCGTAGTGCTTCAACACTTCGTCTCTTTAGCAGGTGGTTAGGAGTTCGACTCTCAACTCTTGTGAATGGAAAAAACTCATCAGCCAGTCTCCTACTGTTTTAGTGCGCTGACTAGTGGACGAGTGGAAATTAGTCTGGATGTACAAAAACGGCTTAAAGATGTCAACAGTCAGTGTGCGCCCACTCAAGACACCCCATGGTGCAAAACTGAAAAAAAAAAAAGATGTTTTTTTTGTTATATAGTGTATATTTTATCATTTAGTTGAAGAAGAAAAAATAAAACTATTTTCTCTCAATCCTCATCGTTCTTTCGGTAAAATTAATTAAATTAAATACTCAATCCCTTTGCAACCACTTCATATATATGATATAAATGTAGAGTAACGAGCCAGCCTTCTTTTTATTTATTCTTTTAAAAAATAATTGTTCACTACACTACACCTTTTAATTTGTTTGCTTCCATTTGGAAAAGACAATGTATTGAGTTTATAAATTTCTTTATGTTCCCAACTTGTCCTTTCTATAGTTTCTTTCTTCTTCTTCCTCTCTCCAACCACTTCACATTAATGAATAACAACAACCCAACTCTATCTACCATAGCTTTATATGTTAATGAAGAGCCAGTAGCTACAAAAACAAAACAACCAATGATATTCATATTTAATATATATTCACCATGAAAATAATCAGTTCCGCAGAAAGTAGGCATAGACATCAGTTAGACCGTTACAGATAAGGACTCAATTTGCAAAAGATTTGCATTACGTGACAAATTTTCATTGCGAAAAGTACTTCGGCAACAATACACAATCTTCCGTCGTATAGTTTCTATCATTTATGACAAATTATTTGGCGACAAAATCAAGATTTTGGCAATAGAAAAAGGCCGTCGCGAAAAATAAGATTTCTCGCAGTAAACTCAAGCAAGATGATTAATTAAGGCGAGGATGCTCATATAAAATTGATTAATTTACAAAGATTAACGTATATAAAAATATATTACTACTCAACAAGAAGAGAAAAACTCTATCCGTATAGAAGTAGCTAGCTTCAACATGAAAACCTAATTAAATAGGTGATTTGATTTGATGAAGAAGAAGCTGAACACCCCAAGAACACGCTTAATTTGCTCAGAAATTCGAGAAATGATGATTCTGTGAAGACTGAACCATCTGCAAATCCGTCGTCGTTTGGCATGAATTGTCATCACTGATCATGTTGCTGCATACATAAAAACAAAGCAAGCTATTCAAGAAAAGGACAGTACTGCATCGAAACCCTAGCTCAGCGCATTATTCAACATATTGAATTAAATCAAATTAAAATAATAACAATGATCTTACTCTCTCGGACGAGAAGCCCAGAGGGAGCTCAGAGCTCGTAATCGTCCATAATATTCTCCGATCACCAGAAAACATCTTGCAGCTTGTCGGACAGTCAAGATCCGGCGCAATTGATGAAGGGTTTGTTGTCTCAAATTATCAGCCTGCAAGCAAGTTAAATTTCAATGGTTTGAATTTTGGAACTCATGAAGTTGTCTTGACTTTGGATTTGGACCGTTCTAATAATTATGGATTAAAATAATAGTGATCATAACCAAATTTTCCCTCAAGAATTCACATTTTTATTATCTAGGGTTTCCATGTCAACAGACATCACTTTCAAAGCATTAGTTGACGAAAACAACTCATATTGATGCAGCTATTTGTTTCAAATATAAATATGTTACAATCATAGATGATGACCTTTAATTATAAAAGTCAATTTAAAATGTAAAATCAAAAGGTTGGAGATTAGGTCAGAAATTGTTACTGAACAGTGAGATTGCCACAGTTTTACACTAGAATTGCGGCGCAAAACAACAAATTGATGTGAAAATGATTTTGTTGAAATTTTTACATCTATTTGTTCTTTTGCACTACGGTTCTAATTAAGTAATTTTTTCTTCTTCGAAAGTCTTAATAAAAAGTACTGTTTGCTGATAAAAAATAAATACCTGGCGAACAAAACCTTCAAGATTGGCAAGCTTGCCCAAGGCCATAGCCATCTGTTGCATGCCATCGACCACTGGTCCAGTGGCAATGGTGTCGACCAGAGACTGTTGGAGCTGTTCGAGCCCCTGGGAGAGCGCTTCTTCGGCTTGCTGTGACGAGTGTTGGAGGCTGTAAATCCCCATTACTTGCTGTTCCGTCAACGGGTCAAGTTGTGATATCAACATCTGCCGAGGTGATATCAAGAATCAATTTAATACAGCCAGTTTTGAATATATCATATATCCTATTTACTCTTGGTGGTTGGGTGTTATTTTATTGAAAAGATGCTGGACAAATTATTTATTAATTCTAGAAAATAGTATTCCTAGAATTAAGGAAGTCACAGTCACTTGCAAAGAAAACTTTGGAAATGGGGGAAAATGATTTCTAAAGAGAGGAAAAGGACAATGACCAAAATGACCTAGAGGGAGCAATATTGGGGATAAAATGCACACACCTTGATGAGGTCGGATGGCCGGAAACCGCCCATCCAGAGGAAGCAGCGTTCGGCGGGAGTTGTCCACATGCCCGTAATGAGGTGGAAAACATCAGTTTTTGCAGCTACACCTTTGAGCTGGAATATTTCGTCGTAATGTGAAATGTATCCATCCACAATTATCCTCAGATCGGTGTCTGACAAGTGTGCTTGAAGCCCCGTCCGCAGCTCTGACATGTGCCGGTGGTCGTCCTCCAACCACCTTGCATATTCCATGTCAAATATTGCCGCGCCTGTATAATTTTATTTTTATCAGCAAACGGTACTTCATTTCCTTAAAATTGATCATATAACAAATTAGGGTGCTGGACCAATTGTCCAATTCAATCTATTTGGCACAAAAGTGAAAAAGTTGGTAGCTAGAGAATATAGTATATGTTATCTTGAAAAAGGGCAATGAATCTTTCTGGTTAATTGTTGAGCATATTCTCATAATAGAAAGCTAGAGGCATAGACAAAAAGATTCAGTCATATTTAGAAAGTTGGCTAACAATTTTAGAAATTTTCATTTTGCATGGAAATTTTCTAGCTTTCTATATTTCTGAAAGTTGATCCATCACTAGGCATGTGTAAAAACAAAAACAAATGAAAAAAGAGAGAAAATTTGCAATATTCAACATACTGAAAAGGGCAATTTTGTCTGATAAATTGCAAAAACTTACCAGAGCTAATGCTTCCACCAGCACCAGCAGCTCCACAAACCCCCAACAACAAGCCCTACTCACCAAGAACATCACAATTTTTAACAATAATTTTACAAAAAAATTAAATTAAATTTTTTGAAATTAAAAGGTTAATAATCTCCAAAACCTGAGAACGAGCTCTTTGAAGATCTTGTTCTAGTTGAGTAAGTTTTATTCTACTCGACTCCAGTTGCTGAACATAAGCCTTTTTTCTGAGTCTGCTCTTCCTTGCAGCTTCTCTATTTTGGGCTAATCTTCTTAATGTCTGAAACCCAGTTCACAAAAGATTGATTTTTTAAGATGAACAAAGCTTTATTAATAAAATAATAATAATAAATGCAAGCAAGTTTCAGACCTTAGCATCAAGTGGTCTGTCTGATGTTGAACCACCACCCTTCCTCTGATACAAAAAATTGAACTAAAAAAATCAGAATCTGACAATATTTTTTTTTTACCTAATCTTGGTTCTCATAGAAAGCAAAGCAATTAAGATGCTGATGTAAAATGGTGGTGTTGAGAGAGGTAATCATTGTCTGATCTTGAGGTTAGGGCTTAAAAAAGCAAGATGTTTAACTTCAGTTTGGGGATTGGGTAAAGTGAATCATGATTATTTTATCAAGAAAACTGTTGTGTGAAAAAAGAAAACACTGTGAAGATTCTCTCTGTTGCCTTTTCTATGTACAAAACCCAATATCATTCATGTCAGAAAATCATCCATAGGTCAGAAAAACTCTGCCATTTATTTGATTTTCTGAGAGTTGTTGGGATTTGGGCTTTGGAGAGAGAAAGAGGTCAAAACAGTAATCATGGCTATGAAGATGTAACTTTTCCCTTAGTTTTGGGGACATGGGAGGATTGAATAGTTAATGTTAAAACTTAAAAACAGTAAATTAAGAACCTTTTCTTGGGGTGGTGGCTTTGCAGCTGATTGATTCTGAGAAGTTCCTGTTCTGGAGATATCACTTGCCATCTCTAGTGGGTGCTGTTGAAACTGTTGTTGTTGATGATGTTGGAGATGCCTCTGGTCCAAAAACTGAGGGTCTTTTCTACTGATAGGAGATTCTGGTTCTAAGTGGGCCTCAGCCTTACTTGAACAAAGTGTGTTCACTGCTGATGCTGATCCTGAGTCTGTGCTCTCTCCTCCTGACCTTGAACTTCCCTGTATTTTCAACAATAACCCACCAAAGTTTTAAACTTTAGGACCAAAACAATCAACCCAAAATCAGACCTTTCATTCTCAGAAATGGGTATTCACAAAAAAAGAAAAAGAAGGTTGAGACTTGCTGAGTATTGAATACCCATATCAAGAAGTTGAAGGAGAAGAAGGACAAGAAAGAAGGAAATGGTCAAAGGAAAATTTAAGGAGGGAGAAGAGTTACTCTTGGGGTTTGGTGAAATCTTATTGGCCATGAAGGGAACATTTCCAGAGTAGCTGCAGGTCTGGGTGTGCCTGTGAATAAAGCTGCAAGAATCACAAAAGCAAAAAAATCTCAGAGGCAGAGGCAGAGGATCACCAAAATATAAAGACCCAAAAGATTTTCTTTCAACAAAGAAAGAAAATATCAAAACCTAATCCCTCTTTTTCTTTTCTGCAGTTATGTAGTCAGTAAATCATGCTGGGAGGTCAGGTTTCTAAGTTTGTATCCTCACGCCATTCAAGTCTCTTGTCTCAGAATCATTACTGTATTGGAAATGGTAACCCCCAACTGTGCCCTTCTGTAGACATTTTCAAAAAACCCAAAACCCACACCTCTCTCTCTGCTTTTAGGTGGTGTTGGTTTCTTTCTTTTTTTGCTCATCAAAACGTCACACAACAGAAGAGTAATCATTGATAAAGAGGAAGAGAAGAAGAAGAAGAAGAAGATGGCATACATGCTTTAGCTGCCTCATCATTTCTAATTTTAACTCCTTGCAGCACAATTGCTTCTTCAAGCTCCCCAAAATCAAAAGCAGATCCTTCTTGATTCCTGATAACCCATTCATGAACAAAACTCAAACAACATATACAGCCAAAACCCAGGTGTAAAAATTTGATCTTTAAAACAGAAGACACATACAGGAAGCTTGTGGGATTGGTGATCCCATGGAGACCATAAGCAATATGATGATTTGAAGGTCCTGAATCTGATAGACCAGTCTCTCCAAGCCTGTGACTAGCCATGCAAGCCCCTCTTCAGACCATTCTCAGCTGAAAACTGAAAAGCATAAGTGAAGAGAGAACATGTATATATGATGAAGTTAAGATTGGAGAGAGCAAATTCTAAAAGAGCTGAAAACAGAGGAATTGGGAAGAAAAGTTTGTATGTTTACCAAAAAATTCTCTTATATGGAGAGAGGGAAGCAAAGACCAAGTGATGAGAGGGACAAAAGATCAAAGCTTTCTTGTCAAACAAAAGTATATATCTAAGTAGCCACAAACACAAGAGGTGTCCAAGCTGGGAGGGTCCAGTCTTTTTCTCAGATATATATATCTCTCTCCTTCTTCTTGCAACTTTTGATCTTTCAATTGGTGTCTCTATTTTATTTTTTCTCTCTTCTCTGTGAAGAAACCTGTTTGATTAGTATGCTTTATTTATCACCCTCTGAGTAAATATTTTCAGATTTTTGGAACTCATCCCCATAGTACAGAAAATCTTGTCCTGCCAGACCTGTCTCTGGCTCTTTGTTTTGTGTGTGGGGTATGAAGAAAAATAAAATAAAATAAAATAAATAAGTAATCAAAATTAAAAATTGAAAATTGAAAAAATTTGGGTAAAAAAAAAAGTGTGGGTCTTTGGAAAGAAGAACCCACTAGAATCCTACTCCACACTCTCTCTCTCGTAACCGCCTGTGCTCTCTCATTGGTTCCTTTATTGGTCTCTCAGGAATGCAAGTACTTGCTCAAGAAAATAATAATAATAATGAAATTTCTTTTGGACATTGGATGTTGAAGAAGAGACAAGGTTATCTTTCACAAAAGATGGTAAATTGAAAGAGGGAAAAAAGAAAAGCTCTAAAGTTGTTTTGTTGATCTTTTTATAGCCCTAAAAGGGGGTTGAGTTTACTTTTGACAACTCATGGCCTTTGGTTTTCAAAGAGAAACAAGTTATTGTCCCAGTATAATATTAAAATATAAATGAAGATTTCAACTATCAGTTTAAGTTTTTAGTTGATCTAACGTAAGATCAGAAGTTATTACAAGATTGAGTTTTATACTATCTTTTATTTTTTCACCCGCAAAGTTATAAAGACCATAATCTCTTTTATCTTTTTATTTCAGTCCACCTACAAAGTTAAAATACAAAATAAATTGGACTGTCTATTCTCTCTCTTCAGTCTACTTGCAAAGTTAGAACAAAAAGGGATTGAACTTACTAAATACTACCTATCTCTCATCGATCAACTTGCAAAATTGTAAGAGACTTGTACGTTAACAGAATGTTGAAATATAATTTTAGAATATGAATGAGAATTATGTCTATCAGCTCAATATTATGGTTTAGTTGGTTCTATAACAATTAGAGGTATTTATTTTCAAGATTTTAGTTAAGAAAGCTTTGTTCCTACCATTTTCAACCAAAACATTAGAATAATAATAATCCACAAGCAAGCTGCAGGAAAAAACCCACTTGTGCATTTGTCTAAAATTTAATCCTCTTCTTTGAAATGGATTTGTTTGGTATTATCCTCTTTGTTGATGGGTCAACATCCATTCCCTGTCATCACCTAAAACCATGCCTCATTAAGATTCCTTTCTATTAATAGAAGTTTATTTCTTTGAGGTACCAAGCCCATGGCAAATTGGTTTCCATTACTACAATTCCTCATTTAATCCTAATTCTCTCATTAGCTGTTTGTTTTGTTTGTTGTCAATGCCTCATAACCTTCTTTCTTTTTTTTTTTAAAAAGAAATGAACCCTCATGCCTAATCCTATTAGAGATGCCCTTATTTTCTTGGAAAAGAGTCTCAAGACAGGACATTAAAAAAACAAAAGGGTTGACAGAGAAAGATTGATAATAATTGTATAATTATAAACCAAATTAATTTAATTTAATTGTTTTTTTTTAATATCCATGACCACTTAGCAGAATTATTGAGAGGAAACAGAGACTTTTAGGTAATGGACCCCTTAATCCTTCTCACAAAAAAGAAGAAGAAGAAGATTTAAGCAAAATATTAAATGTTGGGTTCATCTGCTACCTTGTAGGTTTATGTGCTTTATACCAATTATTCCTTCCATGACACCAATCATTGGTTCATAATTAAAGGGTTTTGGTTCAAATAGAGAGGAGCTTATGGAATATGGATTAGGTAAATTTACTTTTGTCCCCGATAAACCTTACAACATGTTCTTCGTATCACTACAAGAATTGCAGATTTAGAAAATAGTCAAAATACGTGTCTTACAAGTTACTTAAACCGTTTTTCAAAAGTTGGTATGTTGTGATTTATTTAAGAAGCTAGACGGTCAAGCTCAAACTATCTTCCATGCTGTCCAAAAAGCTCAAGTTATTTTTACTATGAAACAGTTTTACCTAAGCGGTCTCCTATAACCATCTTTCTCGTACTGTATGGAAGATTTTGGTAAGACTTTTCGATTTTATATAGTACATAGATTCCTTTAATCTTGCATGCTACAAACCGCAGTTGTTAATACATCCAAGGTTGTGTAGAAATGTGATTGGTGTGAATCAAATCCAAGTATAAATTATGGTTTCCAAGAATTCTGGTTAAGTGGATTAAGTGATTGCTTGTCAGTCAAGCATGGGATTTGAGCATAGTTAATTTATTAATTGGACCAATTAAGTAGTGGTGTGTTTAAATTGTGCAGTTGCGTGAAGTTGTGAAAGAGTTGTAGGGAAATATTGTTGTCAATGTCAGATTTGGTGAGTTACAAAATTAAGGAAATAAATATAGATACCAAAAAAGAGAAGACATGTAAGTTATGGATGGTGCAAAAATGAGCTGACCTTTCATTAATGAGAAAGAACATCCTGGGCTCCGTCCAATGATTAACAACAAAGATTAATGAAAGAATCTAATAACAAGTTCTGGTTTTTTGGACCACACATACCCAAAAGTTGTGCAATCAATTATACATTCTTCTTCACTTTCTGACAACTTAATTCTCCGATAGTTGTTTACTTGTAATTATTCATGAAATGAAACCTGAATTGATATTCTTGTGTTGTGGCATATTCATTGGGAGGACCACTACTAAGAATTTGTTTAATTTGGTTTCTTAAGTGGCATTTGCTTATTATCCTGTTTTGGCTGTGGGTAAATTTGTCCCATTGGTGAATGCTAATCAATAATGTTAAAGGTCAGTCCATTCCATGCTGTTCTCAATCATCTACTGTATATATAATACATGCATGTGACGAGTCTCTTTTGATATATTCGGTCAATTCGAAGCACTAAAAGTATTTGTCGTCCCATCTACGTGTTTTTTCAAATATTATTTTAAGTCCGGTTGTCAACTTGAGTTTTTATATTCTGAGTTTTGAACATGTAACTTCGAATGTACTTTTTAAACACCGCATCGAATGTAAGAATAAGATCTCGACTAAAAATCATAAAGCTAGAGAATAGAGAGATAGTTATAATTATATTTAAAGAGGATCATCTCTTATTAAGAGTAGGGTACACTACAAAAAACACACCCTATTTGCGACGGGGTAATTTACGACGGAGTGGAAAACCCGTCGTAAATTGTGATTTTACGACGGACT
>JAYMTK010000511.1:0-21729 GCA_036897405.1 Pelargonium myrrhifolium
TAAAATCACAATCAAACAGAATGCGGAAATAAATATGAACATTAATACCTCCCGCCATAGCTTGTTGAGTTCTAGTTTCAAGTTTGTGTCCTTTACTAGAACGGAATGATGCTTCTAAATTGTTTCGAGCTCGGTTATTGAATTTTTTTAATTTTTCGGCGAGATTTTGCAAATTTTCGATGAAAATATGCAGTTTCCAGCACACTTAACGGAAAACTTAACGGATTGTAACGGCGGGACCCATTTGGATAGGTTTATGATAATTGAGGACCCAAATAGATAGTTTACTTAATTGAGGACCCAAATAGGTCGATTCCTAATAATTGGGAACCTAAATAAGTAGTTTAGCCTAAAAGAAATAGAAAGAGAAAAAAGAGAGTGTTTTATTGTTTTTGAGAGGACAAATTTTCGTATGAATAAGTTGATGATTTGATATTTTGACTGAACTTCATAATAAAGGAGATTATTTATCAGATTTAAATTCACGACTTCTCATTGAGAAGATTTGTTATAAATTGTAGATTTATCGTTTAAAAAAAGTATTAATAAACACTTATAAGATATAAATATAATCGGGCTCTTTTGGAAAAAGAAGAAGTCGGTTTTCGTACTCCAAAGAAAATACAATTAGACAATTAATAGATTAGTTTTTCAACACAACTATCTCGAATAAAAAGAAACAATGATTTTAAGTTTTAACTAAGTACATTTTGAAGACTTTATAGTTAAAATTTTATTTAAGTAAAATGAATGTAAATCAATTCATCTAAAGTTATGTAAATTAAACACTCAAAATGACCCAGTTTTAAATAATATTTGAGTTTTATCCATGTGTTAAAAATTCGAAATTTGAATTTAGTTATTCAAAAAAATTATCAGGTAATTATTGTTTACATTTTCTTTAATGTAATCACAAATCAAGCCCAATTTAAATAATTGCAATGTTACTTTACACTCTCCTCTCGCAGTAATGAAACTGCAAAACCATTCCCATTTATTTAAAACCCAAATTTATCATTAGGAAAAATCTAACAAAAATTAGACGAACCAAAAAAAAATAAAAAATAAAAAACTAGTATTTGCGAAAACAATAATCCACGTTACCGGAAATGACCCTACATGACTTGTATTCCATTAGTGTCTATGTCTCAAATCAAAGCCATGAACAATAGGACCAAAATGGTCATTGCCGTCGTAACACGCAGCTCAGCATATCTGCATACTTACAAGCAGTGTGAAGAAACAGAACTCTAAAACAGAGCAGAGACTAGAGAGCAGAGCACGCAGTTTTTTCCCCATTTTTTTTGGATTTTGGAGGGTACGTATAGTAAAACCGAGCGTGTCTCTTCTTTTGGCCGTTTTGGAGGACAGCTTTTTCGTTACATTTATGGGTTTCAGCTCCTTAGAGTTTCTCGCCACTCCTGTCTCACAATTCTCTATGAATACTTTCGGTTTTGGGTCCCCATTGTTGGTTTTTTTATAGAGCTTCGTTGAAGCCTTTGTGGATTGCTTTTCAGGGTTCCGGGAAATGGGATTTCTGGGTAGTTTTCTGGGAATTGTTGGGTTTGGAATTGGAATTCCTTTTGGGCTATTGCTGGGTTTCATCCTCTTCATCTACTCGAAACCCGATGATGTTCAGGTACTCACTACTCAGTTTACTTCGCCTCTGTCGTTTGATCATGAAGAATTTGACTGCTAATCGTAGAGTTTTTTTGCTTTCTGATTGTGTTTTTGAAATCCATTCCATTGGTTGTTTCATTTGATTCGTAATTCATGTACTAATTGTTATTCATATTCTATTTGGTGATGGATGCTGTTTTCTCTACTAAATTAATCTAATTAGAGTTAAATTTGCAGTTTATGGACTTGGATTTTAGCTTCAAAAATGTGTGGGTAACTGTATTTATCTGTTGATAACTTGATTGTGTGGTCACTAATGTGTCACCTTTTTTAATTCACATACTGTGGGGCTCGTATATTTTAATTCAAATTTGTATATTTTGCAATTTGTGACTAGTTTTTAGTAATTTTCGTATTCAATTTCTGTCCGTCTGGTTGATGTGATTTAGTATTGCTATTAGTACTTCATTGATATATAATGTAGCTTAAGTTGAAGAGGATTTTGCTTTTCCATATTAGAGAATACAAATTATTGCATGTGTTTATCCATGATATGCTTAAGCATCATATCATATGGAACAATGGTTACAATAGCAATCCACATTCTTTCCCATTTCATTTTAACTTCGGATTTGAATCGTGTACATTCGAGAAACTGGAAGTATCAATTGAAGGATGGTAAAATCTGGATATGTTATTTTTTATGTGGAGAATATGAGTAATGATCCTATCTATGCTATGTAATGTATTGGGTTCATTTTCAATTCAACGACAATGCATCATTGTATTATAAATTATAATGTTGCCTAAGTGAAATCACATGCTTACTTTTGTTCCTTTTAATATTGTGAGCATGAAATCTGGTGCAATTTGTTAATTTGTGATTCTTATTTTGTGGTGCATATTCTTCACATGAAAACCTACTCTTTTCTATTGTGCATTGCAGGATCCAGTTCACAGAGCACTTTCTGAGTTAGATAAAAGTGCTTTTGTAGATCTTTCACATGAAATTCCATTGTGGGCAAAGAACCCTAATTATGATCGAGTGAGTAACATGTTTCGACCTTCTTTTGTACAACTTCTGTTTTCAATCTTTTTAGTCATGTTCCTCTTCATCTTTCTTTCTTTCTTTTTTTTAATTTCCATTGTTGGTTATATGCAAATTCTGCAGGTAGATTGGTTAAACAAGTTCATTTCTGACATGTGGCCTTTCCTTGATAAGGTGACATTATAATATCTTCTTTCTTTCTTTTTCTCTGTTTAGTGAAATGGTTGAGTTTGATTGTTATTTATGTACAGGCAATTTGTGGTACAATCCGAAGCACAGTCGAACCTATGTTTGCTGAGTATATCGGCAGTTATCAGATTGAATCCATTGAGTTTGAGAATTTGAGTCTTGGAACTCTTCCTCCAAAAATATATGGTGAGTCAAGTCCTGGAATGGTTTATTCCATTTACTTAATACTCGTGATACACTAAAATTCTTCTAACTTTGTGCACTTTTCATACCTCAACTTCGAATTTTTGAACAACTAAGTCTAGAAGATACTGAACAACTTAGGCAATAGATATTTCATCTTGAAATCTACTCAGAGAGGTCGTAGACAATTCTCCACCTCTATTAGTGCTTTATCCATTCCTATAGTGCCACAAGTGTTGCAACAGTATATGGATAAGGGAATCATATGATGTTACATGCAATAGTAGTTTGGAAATTTCCAAGGACGTTTCTTTTAGCTCCATTGAATAAGGTCCAAGGAAACTTTGAGTTGAGGAAGATGGACCACTAACATGCTGCGGCCTGCGATACAGAAGAAATCATAAGCTTTATTTATTAAAAAGGAAAGTTGTTTTGGCCATCTTGTGGTAAGTAGCTGTTGGTTAGTACATAGAGAATGTTATTTATATTTTCAATATTATATCCGAAAGAGAGTAATACACATCTAGTTATGGCACATTTTGCTGTGGCCTGGATTTGGCTTCTAAATGTATCTTTTGGTTTACTTTACATCTTTTCAGGTCTCAAAGCCTATCAGACAAATGAAAATGAACTAGTAATGGAGCCAGCAATTAGGTGGGCTGGCAATCCCAACATAGTTTTGGTGTTGAAAATTTTGTCACTGCGAATTACAATTCAGGTCAGAAGAGCCTAAAAACACTATACAAAACAGGAGTGTTATTATAATTAACTATAAAGTGGACGGTTTCCTTTGAATGATTGATCATGATTCTTCTCAGTTGGTGGATCTTCAAATATTTGCGGCTCCACGTGTAACTCTGAAACCTCTTGTGCCTACCTTTCCATGCTTCAGTAAGGTTTTAGTATGTTTGATGGAGAAGGTACACAGTTTTTGTTTTTTTGGACTCAGATTCTAGTTTTTTTTTTTCTTCTTCTTTTTTTCCTCCTTACCTATGTTTTTAATAAATATAACTTTTTTATAAAATAAAAATTACTACTAAACCGTACATTACATATAATACCACTGCCCCTAAGACAACTCGAACACAAGGTCTTATGTAGGAAAACGAGCTATCAACCACTTGGCCCATAAGGCTTTGGTAAAAATATATATCTTTCCATCACTTTATCTTTCCATTTTCTCGGACTATTTGCAGCCGCATGTAGATTTTGGAATGAAATTACTGGGAGGGGACGTCATGGCCATACCCGGTCTTTATCAATCTGTTCAGGTGCTGCACTGGTAATTCTTTTATGAATAGAAGTTGACTTTGATTTCATTATCTGAAATTGTACCCTTTTAGTTTAACAAGAGGTTAAATATGGTGATATATGAATTAACTAATTGTTCCCTGTGCTTGCAGGATACTATAAAAAAACAAGTTGCAAGCCTGTACCTCTGGCCCCAATTTCTAGAGATACCTATTCTTGATGCATCAACGTAAGTTCTTGATAAGGTTATATGTCTTGTAAGTGACAGATCTAGGTCACATTGTCATTACCAAAATTAACTTATGTCATGTATCATCAAACTATGTCCTCATATCTCTTTGAAAATATAGCTATAAAGTAAGAAAGTACCTAAATCATTATGCTAACTGTATAAAAGCATTGATAGAACATTTTATTCTAACCGTTGGTTTCATCTAATCTTGATATAGAGTTGGCATAAAGAAGCCTGTAGGGATACTCCATGTGAAAGTTGTACGGGCGCAAAAACTCTTGAAGATGGACATCTTAGGAACATCTGATCCATATGTGAAACTCAGCCTTACTGGAGAGAGGCTTCCAGCAAAGAAAACCACCATCAAAAGGAGGAATTTGAACCCCGAGTGGAATGAGAGTTTCAAGCTCTTAGTGAAGGATCCTGAGTCTCAAGTTCTTCAGTTACAAGTCTATGACTGGGACAAGGTTTATTCCATGATTTCTGTTCCTAGCTTTCTGAAGAAATGAAAAGAGAAAGGAAAAAAAAACTAGGTTTATTAATTCTGGTATTCCTCTTCTTTTTATGAAAACAAATTTGTATCAGGAAATAGGCAATTTAGACTGCGTCATGTCCTTAATCAAGAGCTTATCATGGTTTCTCCTACTAATATGAAGTTAGTTCTGAGTTATGTCAAAGGTTTTGTCTCCATAAGTTTCTTATCAGCAAATGAGGACTTAAATTGTTTGCTTTTGGGTTGAATATGTTGTGCAGGTTGGGTCACATGACAGGTTGGGGGTGCAGATAATTCCTCTGAAGCTCCTTGTGCCCTACGAGATGAGAGAATTTACATTAGAATTGCTCAAAAACACAAATGGTACCGATCCTAGAGACAAGAAGCGAAGGGGGAGAATAGTGGTAGAGCTCACCTTTGTTCCTTTCAAAGAAGATAGTGGCAGTTTCAGAGGACAGTTAGATGGATCATATGGGAGAAAGGAAAGTAGTACTGATAGGGCATCTGATGACGAGGGCCTTAGTGGAGCAGGTTTGCTGTCAGTTTTGGTCCAAGGAGCTGAGAGTGTGGAAGGACAGCGACACAACAATCCTTATGCCTTCATCCATTTTAGAGGAGAAAAGAAGAAAACAAAGGTGAATGAAACTTTATTTGAAATTAATGTTCAACACTGTCTTTTGACCAGTATGGCATTGGCATGATCATGAAATGCTAACTATTACGCTAAAAAGGCGATGCTTATTGTGTTTCAATTCAAAAGTTTCAATTTTGTTTTCTTTAAACATGTAATGCCTGCATGGATTCTCAAATGTTGAAGCATATCTTTTGACTTATGATGCATATATTGGTGTCTGTAGATGGTCAGGAGAACTCGAGACCCTCTATGGAACGAAGAATTCCAGTTTATGCTGGAAGAGCCTCCTACGCGAGAGATGATCCACATTGAGGTCATGAGCAAGCGTTCAGGCCTCAGTTTCCGATCAAAGGTAGCAAACTGTAGCACCTTTTTAACTCAGGTACCAATTAGCTTTTCTTCCATATAGTTTGTTTGTGACATTACATACTGGTTTTATGTTGTGTTATGTTCTGTTCTGTAGGAATCATTGGGGCATGTAGAAATCAATCTGACAGATGTTGTGCTCAACGGACGAATCAACCAAAAGTACCATCTGATCAATTCAAAGAATGGTATGATTCATGTTGAGATTCAGTGGAAGATAGTCTGAGAATCATGGAAGACCAGTCTGAATCATATCATCCGTTGTTTTCAGCCATTTCTGTCATATAGAGTGAGTATACTGTAAACATGAAAGTTATAGGAAAAAAAAAAAAAAAACTACAGAAACAGAAAGAAAGAAAGAGATAAATAGAATAATAGTAAACAAAAATTTGTGATATCATCCTTTTAATGCAGTGCAATTCTTCAGTAATGATAGGTATCATGATTCATGAATTTTCAGAAGAAGAGGCTTTGCTTTTGGGTTGTGACATTGAAAGCAATGTCTTTCCACGATTCAAAACTCAATTTAGGCCGATACTTCCCATTGATTGGAATTACATAGCCTGGAAAAGCTTTTGTCCAGAAATATTTCTACTTTTTCAAACCTTATTATTATTATCAGAGTGTCCGGAATCTCAACAATAATTTATAACCTGAAATTCTGAGCCAAGAGACAGAGAAACGGATCTAGTTAGGCGATCTGTGCTCACAAATTCATTGGGGCGATATAAATATTAATTGATTACTAAGTCGTATACTTCATTGGGTATAATTTATTAGTTGTGAGTCTTAGCTAATAGATCA
Organism: Pelargonium myrrhifolium; assembly: GCA_036897405.1. Classification (NCBI taxonomy): domain Eukaryota; kingdom Viridiplantae; phylum Streptophyta; class Magnoliopsida; order Geraniales; family Geraniaceae; genus Pelargonium; species Pelargonium myrrhifolium. Next base: position 6,821 of record JAYMTK010000511.1, read on the forward strand.
TGCTGATATGTTTATCCTCTCATTCAAACGAGTACCCATTGACTTTCTAGCCAACTAACATCTTATTTAAAATTATGAATCCGGACGGATTGCACCACTCCCACAAATTCACTTGAGATTAAAATCATATCAGTCAACTGATACACATTTTACTATACATATATATTAAACCATTAATACTAAGCATCCCATCACTAGCGCCCATACATGTGTTTAAATTAATCATTGTATAATCAATAAGCAAGTGAGAAACATAGCATATCATCACAATTTGTGGGGAAAGGTTTATATCATAATATATCACAACCATATTGCCTATGAAAACATGTCAGTGATAGAGAATTGAAATGGACCGTGAGCAACTTAAACCAATTCAAAACTATTTTTTTTTGGGGGTGCGACATGCGAGAACAAAATTGTAAACTAGTTTTCTTCTTGGGTTTGAGAATAAAATCATCGATTTCATGATTTGAAACGAAACGGAACATGGTGAAACTAAATTAGGGCCTCTTCCCTGAGCTTCGACACACCACTGCCATAGCTTCGTTGCTCTGAATTTTTCTTCTTTGTTTCTTCGTTGCCACGTTATTATTAGCTGCTATTGTGTCGTTCCTTTTTAAAAAAGTAAAAAAAACTTTTTATAAACTAGTAAAAATTAAACCCGGGGTGATTATGCAAAAAAAAAAAAAAAATAAGAATTAGAATTGGCCACCGAGGAGCCGACACGTAGCTAGGCGACTAGTTAAAGAGTCAGAGTAGACACAAGTCAAAGAGACCCGAATACCCGAGACTTAGATTGAGGGAGGCTCGAAGGTCCAGGGGGTGTGGGTCAAGAAGGCACAGCTGGCGAGCGAAGCCCAGCAGAGGCAGACCTCACTAAGCAGGCTACCTAAGACAAATAGCCCAGGACAGGCTGCCTAAAGCAGAAAGCCCAAGACAGGCAGTTCAAAATAGACAACTTGCTAGAGACATGCAGGATAAAGTATGCAAGCTATCAGCCCAATAAGACACTTAGCCAAGAAGGTAGCCGCCCCTGGCGGTGAGTAGATGGCAGGGTGGCTAGCAGACGGGTCCCACATCAAATCTTCGACCAATCAAGACGCGACACGTGTCAGGTAAACCTGAACTCTATAAAAGAAGTCTCAGATATCATTGTTAGGTTCGATCACTTTATTGTTTAAATTAGACAAAAGAGTACGAAAACACTCTCCAAAGTTGTTCTTCGTGTTCTTCGCTGATTCTTCATTCATAAAATGATTTGATCACGAATTCACAGTTGATAACTTTACAACCTCGTTTGTGGGATTAGTGACTGATTCTCACGCCGAAGGCGATACCCCGGACCCACATTCAGGACTTCGCTTAACGGTGTGCTTTGTTCATAGGCACCTAGATTACTGACTGTACCATGCCCTGCTCCACCTCAAGTCCAAATCCAAATTAAGATCAGGATAGGCCCACCAACCTATCCCTATACCTTTACTTTGAATAAAAAAACCCTAAACGACACTGTATCATACTTTGACTTGACTCTAGAAAAAAGAGTCGCATCACTTGGCAGTGAAACTTTAATAAATTATTGATATGTAATAAAATATTTACAGGAAACCAGAAAAAGTGAGGTGGATAAGGTAACACTATGCACAAAAACAACAATTAAGCAGAGCTATCAAGTCAAATTCTTTGTAAAATTGGAATTAAGATGCATTCAACAAAGTCCAGATTCCCTGTAGAGGACAGTAGCCCAATAGTTACAAGATTGGGCCCAAAGCCTCCGTACATGGGATGTAAATGAAAATTCAAATAAGGCCCAAAGCCACTGTACCATACATGAGTCTTCCACGGTCAAGAGTCAATATACTGAGTAACTACACCATCTCTCTCTCTCTCTCTCTCTCTCTCTCAGCGCAGCGAGTGAAGAGACGACACAGCCACAGCTATGGCAGCTCCGCTCAGAGCCGGAACTGCACTGACCCTCACACTCTTAGCACTTTTCGCATTACTCGCCAGATCCTCCTCTCTGGACCTCCAGATCGTCGACGCCGAGCGCCGAGTATGGTTTTACCTTCTTCATTTCGCTTTGATCTGATTTTGTTCATTTCGCCTCTTTTAACGTGTTTATTGAGTTCGGCTGGTAGGTAAAATGTAGGATAATAAGTTTTGAGGTACCAATTCATGATTTTAGGGGTTAAGAGATGCATTTATCTGACTGTAATTGTTCGTCTATTTTTTTTGTACAAATTATCATTGTGAATGGGATAATTGGAGTTCTAAGATCGACAGGGATATTTTTAGGAAGTTTTTATTTTGAAATTTAAACAGTTTTAGAAATTTACATTGGAAATTCTGGAAAATTGTTGGGTGATTCTGGCTCCACTGTGTTTCACATTTTCTTTACTGGAACCAGAATAACATTAAGCATATGTTCGCTACTTTCACTGTATTTCTTAGCTACTTATCAGTCCATATGTATTATGTATACATATAAATGTATTATTTTGGTGTTATATTCTCATTGCAATTAGTGATAATAGACTTCAACTGTATAATAGTAGTTCTTATGAATTACTTTCAGTTTTTCACTAGTGTCATGTATTTATCTATGTAGGTATGTTCATGGTTGATTTCCTCTTATTTTATTTGACTAGTACATTTTGCTTTGTTAATCACTTGCTCAAATCTGACTATTTATGTGCTGATAACTTCTGCAGGTTGACTTGTCTTCGCACATTGTTAGGGTTTTCTTGACCCTAAAGGTATTGCATTCTAAAACTGTACCTATTTGTTTATCACCTAATATTCTGAAGAGGAAAGTGTATATTTGTATACAAATTTACATACAATTTTAGCAAATGAGTAATGTTTTTTGTTGTCTGAAGTTTAGATTACCGACCTAACATAGGAAACTCATGTTACCACCTCTTACTTAAAGTTAACACATATTTCTCCATGAATGTACTACTTTTCGTCAAAATTAACTAAAAACTTTTCAGAGTATTTTTCAAATTACTAATTTTGTAGTCTATTTCCACCCAAGTATAAGTGCTGTCTAAATCTGAACTCTGCCATGACTATACTTTGTTTGCAAAATCATGGTTCGAGTTAGGATTTTATGGTCATGTCTAAATATTTAATCGACGAATGCAAATTTTTAGGATTTATCTGAATGATGGGTCTCTTTCAGGTTGAAAATATTGGTAAGTCACCTGCTTCAGAAGTCCTTCTTGCATTCCCACCTACGCAAGTTGATCATCTAGCAGTGGTCAAAGCAGCAATAACCGTAGGAAAACGGAAGAAAAAAAATCATCTGCCACTTGATGTAAACCCAACTGAGCTGCCAGATGCACCAAATGGAACTAAATACTTCTCAATATCTTTGCTCAAGCCATTGAGCACTGGGGAAACTGTGACAATAGAGGTGTATTACATATTGACACATTCCCTAGAACCCTTCCCAGTAGAGATCAGTCAATCAGAATCTCAATTGGTTTATTTCCGTGATAGTGCAATAATATTGTCACCATATCATATCAAGAAACAAGGAACTTTTTTCAAAACACCAAGTAGTAGGGTTGAATCATTCACAAGTGTGGAACCCACCAACCGCGCTGCTACAGAACTGAAGTACGGGCCATACGAGAATCGCTCTCCATATTCATTTGCTCCTATACTAATTCATTTCGAGAATAACAATCCATTTGCTGTTGTTGAGGAGCTTGTTCGTAAAGTAGAAGTATCACACTGGGGAAATCTTCAGATCACAGAACATTACAAGTTGGTTCATGCAGGTGCTCGTCACAAAGGTGTTTTTTCAAGGTAATGTTGGCAGAAAGTCTTGTGTGATTCTAATATTACATTAATTTTGGTTATATGAATGGAGTTTACTCAACAGAATATTGTGTAGTACCTACAGCTAGAAGCATCCTTCCCCACAAGGTGAATTGCTTTTAATTTGATGGGTAATAAGTACAAGGGGAGGTGTAATATATTGAAACTTTGTAAGATTTTATAATCACTGGTTTTCCTAGTGTCTTTGATGGATTTGAACTTTGGTTATTATTTTTGTGGTGGGTTGGATATCAAAAACCTTGGAAATTTTAAATACCTAAGAAAGGCCGCCAAAGCAATTAGGAAAATATAGTACTTTCACTACTTTGTATACTAACAGTGTCAGAAAATTTAGGTGTGGAATTACAGTGGATCTTGAAACCATGGAACTTGACGTCTTTTCAACTAAAATTCTCATTTTGATTTTAGTCAATATGAATTTTCATCTGCTAAATCGTCTTTCTTCACAGGGTTGACTATCAATCTAAGCCAAACATTGCCGGTGTGTCTTCATTCAAACATCTTTTAGCAGTACTACCTCCTGGGGTTCACTCTGCATATTATCGTGACGGGATAGGGAATATCTCATCATCACATTTGCGTACAGAGTTTCGTAAGGTACTTATGATGTTTAAAATCTGTCATATCCCCATCTGCATTTTCAGTCTTGAATGGTTGCTATAGTTATAAAGAAGAGGAGGGAAGGGAACCTGGAAGTTTTTTTAGCCTCTTTATTTGGTTTCACGAAATGAAATCGTCTATTCCTTCCTAAGCCACCCATAATTGGGTGGAAACATAATTTTACTCTGAAGGGCTATGAAGCACCTACACGCGAATCGGTAATTCAAAATTTAAAATATTTGAAAAATATATCCGACACATTTCTGACACGTCCCCAACACTTAATGTCCTTTTTTTCTTTCTTTTTTAAAAAATTTTAGAAATTTTTTTTAATCATTTTGAATACTTTTTCAAATAAAAAGCCTAAGTTATTTTTCCATAAGTAGTAATAACTTAGTTTCTTATTATAAAATTGTGGACATTACTATGGGTTGTAATCACATGGTTTGAATTTATGATTTGAACATATGTTAATGAGTTTACTAGCTTATTTGATTTGATCGCTTCATTTGCTTGTTTAAAATGGTCTTGTTTACTTATAAGATGTTAGTTTTAGTTTGATTATTGATACAATATGAAGTTTAATTTATATACAAATAAAAACCATATATAAGCATAAACTTTTTATAATATATGTGTGTGCGTGTGTGTGGTTAAAAAGTTAACTTTTAAACCCTCTCTTTTCTCTCTTGTTTGATGGAAGGATGGTACTAAATAATGGAAATTTCTTCTCTTCGCCTAGCTAATCAAATACGTGATTATGAAGAATGTTACAAACTTTATGTTTTTTGTAGTTATTCAGGTTAATAGGTTTATGTCTCTGACTTTGTATTCATTAATTGCAGTCTGAACTGGAAATTGAGCCACGATATCCTCTATTTGGAGGTTGGAAATCAACTTTTATCATTGGATATGGACTACCATTGGAAAACTTCCTGTTCGAATCACCTGATGGGAGGCGCTACCTCAACTTTACCTTTGGGTGTCCTATTGTTGAGACAGTGGTGGACAAGCTGACCATCAAGGTGAATTTTTTGAGTTTTTATTGAGATCATTGTTCAAACTATCACAGTTGGTTTTGGGTGACTGGGTCCATGACATTCGAACATAAATTCTCTGATGCTCATATTTCAGGTTGTGTTGCCTGAGGGATCAAAAGAACCTTCTGCCGTGGTTTCTTTTCCAGTGGAGCAACGACTGGAGGTAAATATTGCCACAGATATACATTATTGTATCTGGTAAAAGTCATGGGTCCGGCAGTGCATAAAGTTCATTGTGTATCACATAAATGTTCTGATCTTATTACGTTGTTCATCTCTGTATTTTTGTAATGATGGTGGAAAAGTAATTTTCATACTTGTTCAAACAATATTTCACATTGTGCTACTTGTTTTCTTTTTGGCTGAACGAAAAGACATTTACAACATGCATGTACTGCCTCTGAAACTTATGCACCACCATCTGAATTGTCTTTCATTTTGATCTTTGTAGACCAAGTATACATACCTTGATGTTGTTGGAAGGACTGTGGTAGTTCTGGAAAAGAAAAATGTTGTCCCTGAGCATGCCTCTCCTTTCCAGGTAATTTACGAACTAATTATGTGCCTTGTACTTTAATCCTTTAGAACTTGTTATATCAAGATCAAATCCTGAGAGTAAGTTGACCGGTGATTTTCTTGCCAAGCGAACAAACTTCCATATTGGTGAATTTTTGGTCAGTTTAGTGATTTGGAAAACTAAGTGAAATGTGAAAACTTGCTCACTTGTTGAAAGCGATAAAAATTTACACAGTTTGAATTCTATATTATGATGCCTGTAAATTACTTTGGCCGTGGTATAGAGATAAATTTATGAAATGTTAGTGTGGTAATTTTTATTTGTATCAGCATGTTCACCCTCTAATTTCTAACGTGGGTGTTTTCCTAATTTTGCCTAACCAATTTTTGTTCCAATTTCGCAGGTCTACTACAGTTTCAACCCAATTTTCATGCTTGCGGAGCCATTAATGTTGGCATCTGTGTTTTTCTTGTTTTTTGTGGCTTGTGTAGCCTACCTACACATCGATCTCTCCCTGCGCAAATAAAGCATTTTAGGAATTCTTAAAGGTAGAATTACAGAACACAGTGATTGCATTCACACATATTTATATTACAATCTTCTTTACTGATTATTTTTTTGAACCATTGTAGCTTAAATGGTGGACCACTTCAACATAATTACACAGTATCTGAGCAGATTGGAAGGAGCTTGGATTTTTGGAAGTGAACGCCAGAGACCATTTTAGACCGTTACCAACTTACAATCAGAAATTTTATTGTTTGTGTATTGTCTCGTGTAGTAGAATTTAACTTAGCCCCCTTGTCCAAAAGGGACACTTTACTGTTGTCTTATTTAAGAACACGCATTGATCTTAAAGTACCCATAGTTTAAGAAAAAAATCTGATATAGCAAATACCTGTTATATTACAAGAACACAAGAAAGTTTTCACGACACAGCTGTTGGTGTTAAGGCAACTATACATCTTTGAGGAATGGAGATGGCATTTGCTGTCAATCTTCCTAATCCTAACAATCATAATTATGGTTTTGCTAGATGGATCAGCAGGCTTGAATATGGTATTTGGCAAGATTTTAGTAATAGAGCCAAGTTTGCTTGTCATTAGAGTTATGCAGTGATTGCATAGTCACACTACAAATTCTAGTATGAAAGAGAGACCAAAATTATGTTGGTTATAACCTTGTTCTCAGCTGGTGCTGACAATTTGGATATTGAATCAAAATGCTCGAATCAATATATTCTATTTGTGAAATCCGACCCGGGACACGAAAGAAAGAGAAGCAAGACAAGGTGTTTTTTTGAAGGATTGAGTGAGGAATCAAGAGAAGTGGAGCACCATAGAATTGGAATTGGAATTGGAAAGCCTCCAAAAGCACATTTAAAGCAAAAAAGACAGCCATTTCCATTCCCCTTTGTGTAACTTGACTAGTAGGGGCAGTTATGTGAGTGTTTCTCACCTATCTATTTTAAGTAAAACAAAATATCAGTCCTCATCCAATTCAGCCGCAACCTTATTCCTTTTTTAGTATCTTAATAACATGATCTACCTGTCCACTCTGTCTTCCTTCAATGCAATGTGGTGTCATGTCATGTATCAAACTTCCATAAAACTGCAATAAACAAATGCCTCCCTATTTACCATTCTGCCCTTCCACTTGCTACAACCTTTTCTATCATCTAAATTCTTGTTATTCTTTTTTATGATACATCATAACATGTGTACGATGACTACAAGATGAAGGGTAAATCAGTAATTTCCATAGCAGTTAGTTTTGTTCCATCCCTTCCCAATGTCCATTCCATATGTATCATCCACCAGAAACAGTTGTTTAAAAGGAACGTAAAGAGCAAAAGCAGAGGAGGCAGAGAACCCAGAAGAGCATTTTGGCCTGACAATTTCTAAGGAACTGACATTCTTTCAATTGATTCTCTGAATCCCTTAGCTGGGATCAGAGGATCATCATCTCTCTCTCTGGGTTACTTTCTTGTTCACATTTCTCTTAATTTGTTTGTAAATGCATACCCATTGCCTTCCATTTCATCATCATATACACACTCAAGTCCCTCACAGCATATAGGATCAGAATTCATCACAAATCTTATTGATTAGAGGGCAAAAAACCATATATTGTGTGATACATACATTCCGGCCAGATGGGTATCTCGCAAATTGATGGTAAAATGGAGGGATGGCTTTATCTCATTGGCTCCAATCGCTTTGGCATGCCTTTCTCGCGCAAAAGGTTCTTCATTTTACATGATAACTGTCTCGAAAGCTATAAAACACCTCCCACTTCTGCTATTCAGGTACTTGTTGTTCTCATCCCTACTTTTTATTGGAATATAATAAGAATTTGTGTTTCTCAAATTGATACTTTTCAATGTCAGGAGCCAGATAGAAGTGCATTGATAGACTCGTCCATTCGGGTTACGGACAACGGGAGGGAGAACATTCACAAGAAAGTATGAAACAATAATCAACATTTTTGTTTCAGCAATAATGGATCAAATCCTTATGTATAATAAGAGACATGATTTGTCTTTTTGGAGAAACCTCATTTTTCATAATATTGCTTGCAGGTTTTGTTTGTTTTCACACTCTATAGCACTTCAAATCACAATGAGCAGCTTAAGGTGCGATAAATCCAAGTATGTCTATATTCCAATTTTGTTGCATGACAGTGAATAAATTGTTGAATTTGAACTTGCAGTTAGGAGCTAGTAGTTCAGAGGAGGCAGCAAAATGGATTCATTCATTTCAGGATGTTGCAACCAAGGTTTTAAATGCTGACCCAATCTACTAGTTAAATAATGGTTTCAGTGCCTCACATGTTAGTATTTTTTTAGGAGACTAATTCAATGAAGAATTTTGTGGCTTGTTCTTCAAGGAAATGGCCATCTTTAAGGTATGTCATTTACAGCCAAACATACAATTTCAAAACAATAATTGTCTCCTCATTTTGGCAAATATATGCTGTTACACCTTATCCTCGAATTAATTATAAGACTTATGTAATGGCCTGAATGCTTTCCTTAACAACTTACGCAACCGTTTGGCACTTAGACCACTCTTACACGTATAAGTCAGCCCTGACATTTGCAAACAAGTCAGTGAACACAAAGGAAAATACCAAGTACGAACGTAAACGTACAAAAAGAGTTTTAGTGTACTCAATGGATGTTTACAACGTGAATGGATAGTATGGGCAAATGAGTCCCTCACCTATTTTACAACGAGTCATATCTAAATGGACGGCTAGGACTAAAAGTGCATAAACATCATCAATGGCTAGGATTTGCCATCTAGAAAGTTCATCCCCGTCTAACAAACATGACTCTAGACACATAAAAAAAAGTTGCGAGCTTCTAGAAAGTCTACAAGTGGAGAGACACTTTCAAGCTCCATGATTATTTGGTTTGGGCTTGCATAGATTGTGCCTTATGTTTGGGCTTTTCATTTCATGATATTTATTTTGCACGTGACAATCACATGTGCAAGTCTTATATTTTCCCGAACCTTTCGCGTATTACCACATTTGCGCGTGTTGCCTTTTTGTTGTCTGGGAAGGATCTTTATGTCACGTACATTTGGTTCGTGACACTTAGTTGTATTTATGTATTTGAGGCATGTACTGTGGTTAAAAAATGATACGTTTTCTTTTGTGCTTTTAGAGATTGTACAATACCACTTCTTTCGAATTGTCTCGTATGACTGTCAATTTCAAGGAGTTAATCATTCAAAGATAAATCACAAGCAAGTTACCCTACTATTTCTTGGACTCTATTATATATGTTGGGCTTGCTTGCTGCATGATAAGGAACCTAATTTCTACCAATGTCTTGTAGTTTAAAGAGTCAAGTATTTAGTTTTCATATACTCTCTCAATTAGCAGGTAGATTTTTTTTTTTTTTTTCATGTGAAAGTTGAAGGATTTAACTAGTCTTTTTGTTGGCAGGTTAGTTGGTTCAAAGAGGAGGAAGTCTATGGACTGGAGTTTATACTCATCCGCACACATGGATGCAATGACTTCTGATGTTATTGCACCCTCACCTTGGAAGATTTTTGGCTGCCAAAATGGTACGTATTGGAGCCCTTCATTTGCTTTTCAAATGGGTACGTGCGTAGTTGCTCGTGTTAAATCCTTTCACTAATGCAGGACTACGACTTTTCAGAGAAGCAAAAGATGGTGACTCCCATGGAGAGGTAAGGTTTTTCCTTATATCCGCTAATTGTTGAATTTTGTACACATATGGCTTACAAAAATTTCTTCGCAGCATTGGGATGAGCATCCAGCAATAATGGCAGTTGGTGTGGCTGATGGAACTTCAGAGGCAATTTTCCGGACACTTATGTCTCTTGGTCCTTCAAGATCAGAGTAAGATTGCTTGAGTGCATTCTATATGAAAGTTTTGATGTCACTTAAAAGTACATACATTTCCATTAAATGTTTATAAACTAGCCTATTTTTGTCATTTCTTTCTGTCTAGTGCATTTTCCCCTATTTTCAAGAATTGTCATGGCCAAAAAGCTTAGTAGTGAGTTTTAGAAACAACACAACTTTAACTTGCTGCTTTTCTCTCTGATTTCTGTGGTTATATTACCAATTGTGTTGCAGATGGGACTTCTGCTTCTATCGAGGTAGTGTGGTTGAGCACATTGACGGACACACAGACATAATTCACAAGCAGTTATACAGCGACTGGCTGCCTTGGTTAGGTTCAAAACCTCTTTAAACAGAATGCAATCATAGTTAAAGTTGTTTCTGACTCGTTATGTTTGCAGGGGAATGAGAAGAAGAGATTTACTGTTGCGACGCTATTGGAGAAGAGAGGATGATGGCACATATGGTAGTAACTTCCCTTTGAAACTCTCCATAATATCCAGAGTCGTTCTTTTCTTTTTGTTCTTCTTTTCTGGTCCTAACGTTCTTTATGTGGTTCCTTTATAGTAATTCTATATCATTCCATCTGCCACAAGAAGTGGCAGCGGAAAAGAGGATATGTCCGTGCTTGGCTTAAAAGTAAGTTTGCTTTTCCAGAAATTTATGACGTTCTCTTATGTATTATATAGATGTAATTCTTCTCATTTGCCTAATCTCTTGTATTTACCACTGTCTCTCTATTAAAGATGGACTCGTCCATTTTCTAGAGCCTCTTATACTTATCTCTATAATATATAAACTATTTAGACGATAATCTATTTAGACAATAATATACATCAGTGAAGGATGTGACTATCAAGTTATGTTCTTGATAATTAAAATGCTGTATCTCTGATCTACCTACGAGTTTGCACGTTTATTCAACATTTTGACTTCTTATTTTGATCGTGGTTTGAATTGATATAATTTCTAGAAATTAATTGTGGTGACCAAGTACATGCTGAAACCAAAAATGCTAAAATCGAAATTTGAGTGTTACTGAGATAGAAGTTCTTGGTCTAAATGAAAGCGATATGCATGCACATTATATAACTTACATTGCATAATGTATTTTTTATATATCTGAATGAATGGCTGGGGACTTGAGATGATTATTATCTTATGGTGTGAGGAATTGTTTAGATTTTTATTTATTTTTAGTATGTATCTTTTATTGCAGTATCTTGTGTTGAAAGTGTGTTGAGTTTTGACTTTTGAGAACGTTTTGATATACTGGTTGGGCCGTTAACTTAGTACCCTTCATGAATGTTGTTTTTCATAATCATGCAGGTGGAGGATACGTAATAACTCCCGTTAACCAAGGAAAACAATCTCTCGTAAAACACATGCTTGCTATCGATTGGAAGTGTTGGAAATTATATTTGCGCCCAGCTTCTGGTAGAGCAATAACCATCCGCTTGCTTGAGAGAGTTGCAGGTAACGTTCTACTAATTAAACAAACAAACAAAAAAACTATGTTTTGGTCATTTCTGTTTTTGTATGGACGATTTTCTACATAGCATTTCTGTTTTTCCAATTCACAGCATTAAGAGAGCTCTTCAAAGCTAAATCAGGAAATTATAGCTCTGAGATCTCCTCTAGAGAAATGACAAGACATATTGCTTTACCCGGGATGGAAAAGGAGGAAAGTAAGGTTGAAGTTGAAATCCCGACAGAAATTAAGAAGATTGAGAGGGATATGGTAGTTGATGATGAGGTGGAGAAACTTCAATCTGAGCGTTCCAGTTTAATCGGATTCAATGATGCCACTGATGAGTTCTTCGATGTTCCTGAACCATCTGAATGTGACCATAATGAAGAGTGGCCTTCTGAGTCGAGTCCAGACCATCCATCTCAGGTATTTATCCTTTCAGTGAATGAATTCTTACTATCCAGTAAACTAAACATATTTCAGCTCAAATACAAATTTCAGCTATATCAGCTTCGTTAACATTACATAATGCAAATATAGGAAGCTCTTCAACTCCCTGCTCTTTTTTTTTAAACGTAACATACTTGACAGTGTTGGATGATCAAGAATAATTTTCCACCGAAGAGAGTTGCTTATTTTCTTTCCATATGGTGATTAATACAGAATAATGAACATTATGACACCAATCTGTTATCTTGAGTTCATTAGTGTCTCCTGATATATAGTTTTTATCTGCCGCAAGTTGTTTACAATTTTCTGAGGCAGCTAATTTTCTTTTGCGTAGTGTTAGTTGAAACAACTTTTTTTCTCTGTGACTGGAAAACATTAACCGTTGTCTTCTAACATTGATTTTCAACACTGGGATGATGCAGAACACATACCATCATAGAGAATCATCAGCTGCTGTTTTCGTGAAGAAATTGCATAATTTTGCAGGTGAGTTCTGTTACGTACATCATGTCTATGTGTTAATTATGGTTGTGAATAAGACTTGGTTTATTATAACTGCGACATTCTACAGTTCCAAAGAAGGGTTATATGGAGTTGCAAGATGTGGCGGGAAGGGATGAAAACCCATCATGCATATTCGGATCTACTCTTCCAAATGACCCGAGCTCTAATACGGTTTGCACTTGGACTGCTGCTGATCCTTCCTCATTTTTAATACGTGGAAAGAATTATTTACAAGACCGCCAAAAGGTATCATTCTATAACTATTAACCATTGTTGAAAAAATATCAAGAATCTGATACATGAATACACCAATTAAACTTCCAGAACATTTATATGTAATTGATGGTGACCTGAAAATATATAGGAACCGTAATTGTCCAACTATAGCAAAACAATAAAAAATAAAATGATAGGAGACTTATATGACAAACTATTGACCTTTCTGCATGATATAAGGGTGTTATAGTTGGCATTTTGTTTCTATAGTATTAGATGTCCATCTATATCATTCCATTATGTCTTGAAAAATACGAGCATTAGGAAGATCATAGAGAATCAAATAGTGTTTTGAGTGTACACGCTGAAGATTGAATTTCTTTCTAATAAACCCTGGCATAGCTTAACTGTACAAAGCTCCATTTTTGAACAAGTATCCTTGTAACTAATTTCTCTGCTCGATCCTTTAGATAAAGGCAAAACGCACGTCGATGCAGATGGTTGGTGCAGATTGGCTAAGATCTGACAAGCGAGAAGATGATCTTGGAAGCCGTCCTGGTGGTATCGTGCAGGTCTGTTTATCATCACTGTTTATGATATCTCGTGCTCTCGTAATGTATAGGCGCTTAGAGAAACGCACTTATTTGATATAGTATACTCTTACAAGCATTTGTTATTGAATCATGCAGAAATATGCAGCACATGGTGGACCAGATTTCTTCTTCATTATTAACATACAGGTGAGTGTAAAGCAAATTAATACAATCAACACAACAGTTCATAATTAAAATACTCTGTACGAAATACCATGTAAATCAGGTTCCCGGGACAACCATGTATTCCTTGGCATTGTATTACATGATTAGAACTCCTCTGGAAGAAAATCCCTTGCTAAAGCGCTTCGTTGAAGGAGATGACGCCTACAGAAATTCAAGATTTAAGCTCATACCCTACATTTCTAAGGTTAGTAACAGTCCAATTCTGATATGCAAGTTTATATACATGAATTCAAGTCAATGACCAATTCTGATATTTACGTATAGGGCTCGTGGATAGTAAAGCAGAGTGTTGGAAAGAAAGCGTGCTTGGTTGGTCAAGCGCTTGAAGTAAACTATTTCCGCGGGAAGAATTACTTCGAGGTATGCCACTTATCGTATGATATCCTTTAGTTGAATCATTGTACGTGTTGCAATATGCTGACATGGAGATGTGTCTGAAATATGAATATCAGCTCGGGGTTGATGTTGGATCCTCGACAGTTGCTAGAGGCGTGGTCAATCTTGTTCTTGGATATTTGAACAATTTGGTAATAGAGATGGCATTTTTGATACAGGTAACTATAATATTTGTAGTACATCAATCTAATTAAACATTTCAATTCAATGGGTTTTGTGAAGAAGATTAAAAAGTGAGATTAATTTGCAGGGTAATACACAAGAAGAGCTACCAGAAGTTCTGCTGGGAACATGCAAGCTGAATCATCTTGACATAGCCAAATCTGTCTTAGTAAAACCATAAACATTATTTGATTGAATTATATATATATATATATATGTATATGTTGGGGCATGCATGCAGGTGATGGATATATTTAGGTATGTTGTTTTGTAGCAGAATGAATATATATATATATATAGAGAGAGAGAGAGAGACAAGAGAAGAGAGCCCTGTTGAGAGAGATATAGATACTGACTGTGTTGTTGTATACTTCTTTTCCTCCCTTCAATCAATTCTTTTATTTGTTCTTTCATAAATTCAGTTTTCTTTTCATTTGGTGGTAACTGTGTAATCTTATAACATAACATGCATCAATATTATCATGTCAAGTGAAACATATATATATGCGTTAATATATCTATCTTTCTGATCAAAAAAAAGT
>JAYMTK010000512.1:0-21699 GCA_036897405.1 Pelargonium myrrhifolium
TTAGGCGTGTAAAAGTGGTCCTGAAAATCACTCATCACCAGCTTGGAGGCGAAGACCACTGCTTCAACTTAGATTACCCAAGTCATGCTGGAGAGGTTGTTTATGGATTTGGGGATAGATAGGAACAATTTTAGGGGGCAGCTCCCCACGACATCCAATGATAAGCCCAAGCTTGAAGAAATGGTGGTGTACTGGCCCCATTTCGAGAATGGGCTTACTCTCCTTATGTATTATTTCGTAGAGAATGTCATGTCTTACATGGAGACGACTTTTGAGAAGTTGAATCTGGATGATCTCCGAAAGATGATTGTTTTCGCCACCCTCTGCAGTCTCTTGGGGAGGGAGCCTTCTGTGGCGGCCTTACTTCAACTTTTTACCGTCTACAATAGGAGTGGAGTGGCTAGCCTCAAGTGGAGGCCGAATATGCGCCACATCTTTATTACTTTCTCCTTCAGTTCCTACTTTCACTTCAGGAACAAGATCTATATGTCCTCCATGGAGGGGTGGAGCGTCTCGAAGCTCCCTACGCCTATTGGTGAGGAAAAGTGGAGGACATGGGTCCCGTCTGTCACACCCTACGACACAACAACCATAGGGGATCTTTTTGCTCATGCTCCAACGGGGAAGGCTTTCTGGATAAAGTTCCTCCTCTGGGATGATGTTCAATCCTATTCGAGGGCCCGCCAGCTGGCCTTTCCAAACATTAAACCCATCCTTCTCCTTACTCCCAATCGAAAGAATATGTTTTGGAGGATCAATAGGACGACCCCCCTCCTATCTTTGTGGAGGACTGTCAGGACTGCTTGTTTTTGGTTGATCTTGATAGTTTGAGACATATCTTGTTTAAGCTGCATATTGATCTGATTTTCTTTCTCACAGCAGATTCTTTATTTTTACCCTCCTGGACTGGGGAGGGGCGTCGGAAGATCATCGACCGCAAGATGGAGGAGATGAGGACGCGGTTGGGGGATCTCGATTTTTTCCATGACATCCCGGTGGACCCGGAGCCCCTTCCCCGAAACCACCTCGAAAGAAGCTCAAGAAGAAAGGCGGGAAGGCTTCCTCTATCCCTGAGAAGAAGAGAAGGAGACTTGTTCTCAACAAGGGGTCTTCGGGGGACATTCGCCCCTCAAAGCGCTGGGTAACAAAGAGGGGCTCAGGAGCTCTGAAAAGAACCGTCGAGGCTGCCCCGGTGACGTCTCTGCCACCGCCTCCCCCTTACTAGTGAGAGAGCCAAGGTGGCAGCTCTTCCAACGCGGGTCCAGCCCGGCAGACATTTTTTGGGCGCTCATGATGAGGATGAGGATGAGGACGAGTCCTCGGTCCGCATTCTCGTCATTAAGGGGACAGAAGAGAATGAGGTGGCCCCCACCGGGAGGCAATTGTTGAGTAGGAGAACGACATGACGACTTTGGCTCCTTCTGAGGAGGCGGAGAGACAGAGGTCCCTTTTACATGGTGGACGACGAGGAAGATGATAGGGAGGAGATTCACACTGATAGGGAGCATTTCCTGCTTGGGGATGCCCTTAATGATGTTTCGGATGACCAGGTCCCATTGAAGGCCCTGCTGGATAAGGGAAAGGTTGGATCTTCTTCGCCTCCTCAAGGGGAGGCATTCTAGGAGCTTCTCGCTAGTTTTGAGGGCGCTTCTCTTGAGTGGAGCGATATAAGAGAAGGTAGGAGGCGCGCGGCAGCTGTGCTCCTTGATACAAAGACCGAGGGAGAGGCTAGAGGGGTACCTGAAAGGACAGAGGCCATAACTGTAGCGGTGGAGAAGGTGATGGTTGCGGGCGTCCAGGAGGATGCCGGGGGCACTGCTGATGCTGAGCCCGTAGGGGCGGAGCCTTATGTGATCGTCGAAGTGGGTGAGGTGGCCAAGGAGGATAGGGAGGCTGAGAACGTCCCCACTGGCGTCAACATGGGTCCGTCTACTGGATACGCCACTGCTTCTTCTTCAACTGAGGGGGTCCCGCTCCTGTCTTTGGGGGCGGGCCATGAGGCTGACGTTTTTGCGGTCAGGAAGGCTTTGGAGTCGGGGGGCATCCCAAGGGCACTTCAAGGAATAAGGGAGCTCTATGATCTCTTGCTTAAGGTAAGTGATTCTTCGTCTGCCCATCTATGCATTTTACATGGTTACTTCTTGGCAATCTTATTTTTAACACGTTTTTGACTTCGCAGTTTGCCAACGTGTCCATCGGTTTGGGGGGAATCTCGACCATCTTCTTTAAGGGTCTCATTGCCAGCGAGCGCCTCAAGAAGAAGCAAGCTCTATCGAGCTCTTTTCACCTCCAAGAGACGATGAAAAGGCACAAGGAGGAAAAATTGGTGGCGCCCGAGGAAGCTGGGGAGCGTAGTGTCACGTCCCGAAAGAATGGGTCTCCCCCGGGTGCCTAAAACTAGTCTTCGCCATGCGGCATACTCCTATACTTGCGGATGGATGCTAATCAGTGTGCTTATATTCTGCAAGTATAACCTCTTTTGCCAGGATATGTGCTTATTATGCTTGACACCCATGAAAAAGGCTGGCCCTTCTCTTCCGAATGCGGGAGTTAAGGGCACCGCACGGGGCTGATCCTTTCAGGCCGTGACAAGTGGTATCAGAGCCATTTCAGGACTCGCAGCGGATCATCTGGAGCATGTGGCAGATGCGGATGGTTCATGGTGGCATGCGTTTCTTGAGCGATCCATGGGAAGAATCATGGGGTCAAGTGTAGATGCGGCAAAGGATTGGGGAGTTTGGTGAAGACATGCATCGAGAGCTAAATTCAAATGTGCTATTCGTTGGGCGAGCGCCGAGTTGGGTTCATGGTGTGCCTTAAAAGTGAAGGTCCAAGGGGGACGGATAACAACCATGCACGGGGGTGCACCCTGAAGAGAAATAGGGTTCGGCTGGGGTACACCGATTCACTGCCAGTGGCAAGGAGTCCGCGAAAGGGTGTGACAGCTTATGCGCAGGGGCACATATATGGCGCAAGGAAGCGACACTAGCACTACTCCGCGACGAGGGCATTCGCGGATTGAGTGGGGGAGAATGTCACGTTCCGAAAGAATGAGTCTCCCCCGGGCGCCTAAAAGTGGTCTTCGCCATGCGGCATACTCCTATACTTGCGAATTGATGCTGATCAGTGTGCTTATATTGTGCAGGTATAACCTCTTTTTCCATGACATGTGCTTTATGATGCTTGACACCCATGGATAAGGTTGGCCCTTCTCTCCGGATGCAGGAGTTTGGGGCGCCGCACGGGGCCTATTCTCTCGGTCCGTGAAATTAGGCTCACCTATCCTGAGGGAGAAGCTAGAGGGGTCGTCGGAGATGGCTTTTCTTCACGAAACGCCGCCCAAAACCACGCAATTTTCTGGCAACTCAGGCCGGTTCTCGTCCGCCGGGAATTGATCGGCACTGCTATTTTTCAACAAAAAAATGGCATTTCCTGCGAATTTGTATCTGTAACTCGTTAGGTTGATACACACACACAAGAAATGGCAACGATTCTGCGAAAAATCAACAGTGATTCTGGAGAGAACCCGCCAGATATGACCTCTGCTTTTTCCTTTTTGTTCTCTCCTCTCTTCCCTTCTGTTTATTTATGATTTTTATAAAAAGTAAATTGTATTTATATCTATTTGTAAATTTGTAGCTATACCATTTGAATTTCTTAGACGTTAAGAAATTTATTTTAGATTACAAATTCTTGATTTTGAAAAAAAATTGTCTATATATTTTTGAAACCAGAAATTTTATGTCCATAATATGTAATAAAATAAAAACATTTGACTTTCAAGAACACTAGGAAATGGATTAGAAATTGCTATTATTAATTAATTATTACATATGAGTATGTAAGCCATTCAACGGTTGATTATTTGAATTTTGAACCAATTAATGTAACTTATTACAGTAGTCTAATCTTCTCTAATGATTATTTGAAATTCAATTTAGATGAGTTATAAAACAACGGCTAAATGTTACGTGACAATCTATATGTATATAAATATATATATTTTATATTTTTATAATTTAAAATTAAATTTCAACGGATAACAACCCGACATATGTAATATCGTTCTCTCATGAATTTTTAACGCAGAGCGCTCGATTTATAAAACATACTATATACATGGTGTTTTGTAATTCAGACAATTCATCATTGAAATAATTGATTCAACATAATTGTCATAATAATTTAATAGGACAATTATGTTGAATGTTATAAAATGCCACACATTTTGACCCGTCTCCTCAGCATTTTGTGCATCAAAAGCATAAAACCATTTTTCCTTGATAGCAAGAACAAATCACACTATCTGCGACCTTACAATCTCTAAAATGAAGTGAAACAGAACAAATTTGAATACCCTGAACAGGAAACATTCTCACATTTTTCATTTTCCAGCAAAAACCATTTATAATATATAATCCACAATATCATTTGGTAGATGTAAATCTCAACTTCCAAACATCCCAAAATACCTGCCTAAGATGTAGCCAGGATGATGTTCAGCATTACAAGTTCATCATCAGCTTCGCCGATCGCTCACACTTCTGGAGATTTTAGTGTTTCAGCTCGCATTTCAGCGTGTAATCGTCATTCATTCCAGCTGCCCGAAATACCTCCCAGAAACAGTGATCAGGATGTTGAGCATTACAAGTTCGTCGTCGTGTTCACACTTCCCAGCTCGCAGGCTAGCACACTTTCGTAGCAGACTCCGAAGAGCAGCACAAGTGTCGGCATCCAACGGAGTATCAACTGACGCACATAAAGCATATAGCCACATACAATCGTCCCTTGACAGTGCACTTGTGCTCTCCACCGCCTTTATGTGTTTCCTCAACAATGATACTCGAGCAACCGAGTCCAACTCAAGAATTGTTGACAATTTTGGGTAGTTGACAGAAGTGTTTGAGTTCGAATTCTCAGGAGGCGGTGAGGTGTCATTGTCCTCAGGAGTTGAGGGTGGCTGGTCAATTGAGCTTAAAGGACATGAATCTTGAAGGGTAGAAAAGACTTCATTGCTTTTATGGTGATCACTTTCAAGGATAACGTCCTCTGAAGGCTGATGAGAGCTGCCGAAAGTTTCAACATTGGATTCCTGAAGGCGTGACAAAGCCTGACATAAGATAACAAGAGGGTAAACACATCACTCTTGCTTGCGTTGTTGTAGAGAAAGCTAGCCTTTCCAAAACATGTAGAGCTTGAAATGATATTCGGATATAACCATTACATTTACATTTGTCAATCCAATAAATGATTAACAAAAAAAGAAACACGCACAAAAGAAGTAACGTTTCACATACAACACTGAGAAAATTGAAGGTAAGACGTACATACCAGCCGCAGCTCAGAAAAGTCTGCAAGAAATGCCTCCTCCCACTGTTTTAGTGGCAACAAATGCTCGGGACACTTGGCAATATCTTCAATCTGGGGCATATAAACAGTCTGTTCTTTGTTGAATTTACTCCTATCTACCTTGGCCACCTTTACTTTCGGAATATGAGCAGCTTCCCACCTAAAGAATAAGAAAATAACTCCAGTGTGAGATGTGACTTCTACTTTCCAATCTCACTTAGAAAAATCTCAAAGATCTTAATAAAGAAACTTTGATATTTTTCTCTCACAATGTAGGAAGAAATGCCAATTCGTTTCACTAGGACTCTTACACAACACAAAATCAGGGTTTATAGCTTAAGGTCTACTTTAAAATCGTGAGAGGTAATCAGAACAGATTGACAGGTAGCAAGATTATGCAAGATCTTTGATTCAACCTGTGGTGAGTAATCTGCATTAATATAAATTGGATCCTTATGAGAAGAGCTTCTTCACATCCGTGCCATCACTTGCTTCAAATAGGTTTCACTCTCCAAAGAAATATACAATTAAGGAATGCAAAAAAGGTGGGGGAACGAATAAATCGATAGTGAATATTGTGACATCATTAACACAGAGCTCCGTGAATAAGGGATGATACCTGACACGCCTTAGATATTCAAATCCATCTTCTACAGGCCCAGAATCGAAATTGGGTTCTCCATCAACCTGAAAGGCAGGTCTCTGAATGCTAGCATAATCTTCCTCACTGTCATCATCTTCAATGCACTCTTCTTCCAGATCTGTATAGCCATCTTCCACACCAATGCTCTCACTACAAGCAGGATCCAAGGTATTTGAATAATCCTTTTCATTATGCTTGTTTTCATCTAACTCATCATCCATCTTTTCTTTTGACATTTCCCCTGCGAGCAATCAAAAACAATGAAACCTAATACAAAGAAAATAAATCCTGAGTAATAATCTCAGATATTTATGAAAATGGGACCAGTAAAAGAAACTCATGCCTTTCCCATTGCAGCAACAATCATGCATGTTGTAATGCTATTATCTTCAGAACAATAAAATATGACGCAAAGAAACAAACAAGGAAACAATAGAGTTATGCTCCGTTTGGATTCTTGGATTTCATATGAAATTTTTTGGATTTTAGCCAAATTAAATGTTTGGATACTCAAACGAATTTGGATTTGGCTCAAATACAATAGCATTCAAAACATGAGGACATTATATATATATATATATATATATATATGAATTACAACAATTCTATTGATGAATTTCAAATCTAATCTAAGTTACCAAACACAACCTTAAATTACTTCGAAGTAATTCAAACAAAAATTTGCATCAACTTTACACAACCTTAAATTACTTCGAAGTAATTCAAACAAAAATTTGCATCAACTTTATTCACAAAAGTTTTCAAGTAAAAAAAAAAATCATAGTCCTTGAATATTAGATTAAAAAAAAAAATATACAAGTATCTTATATATGCATATAAACCATCCTATCCTTATAATATGACACATGATGCCTAAGAACCAGCTCGGCAGCATTTCAAATAAAGAAACAACAACTTATGTCAAACAGTATCGAACAGAACCAGAACTGGAACATGAAATCATCAGATTCTAAAAGGTTGTTAGCTCCAATTAAGTTTTATCCCTGAAAAGATTGGTGCTCTCAGTCTTCAGACATGTTTCCTCTAATCTGCTCTTTCCTACCTAAGTTTAGCATTTACCCATCCGCTACGTCCTAGAGTTTTCCTTATTTAGTCTCTTATTTTATATCCTTATAACTCTCGACTCTGACCAGTCGATTATTCAGAGGATTTTTAGTAATAGACCCCTTTGGAAATATTATTTTCCAAGGAACTCTTTTTATAAGATTGGTTTGCTTTCTACAGCAATGGTTTTAGTATATAGCATAGAGAAAGGGCTTTTATTATAATTAGGTAAAAAAGCTACTAGCTCAGAGAGAGTAAGAAAGTTAAAGATTTTTTTAACTTAACAGGATATTCCTCGACTTTATTAAGAGTTGACATCAACTAACCATCGGTGCAATAACAAAGGAGGCCCCTTAAAAAGTAGACATCTTATACCTTGCCCACTTCAAAGGAGTCTCTTTTACTTTAGGGAATCCTCACTTTGCTACATAAAAAAGGTTAATTACTAACTACAATCAGGAGTCCCCTTTTGTTTTTTGCCTATCGAGTTTTTCTCATGTACTTTCGATCAAAAACTCGTTTCAGTCTAATGAAAAACTGAGGTCATAGGGATCTTGTCTAATAGTAGCTTCTTGAGGAATCCTTTTGAAAAAGTGACTAAATATAAAGCCTGAGATAACATAGGATCCTTTTCCTTGGCTAATCCGGAGAGATCCCAAAAGGGTTTTCTTTTATATAAGAACGAGCCTTAACCTTTTTTATATAGTAAAGTAAAAGCATTTCCCTCCGTTTCCAAGAAAGGAAGGGTGCCGATACATACCAAATGTGATAACCTATTAAAGGAGGTATGCAGTAAGAGCTGAAAATAGAAGCAGTTAAAAGGTTTGTATTATAGGGCTTCAGTCAGTTGTGTACAAATGAGCTGAGAACTCGAAGATTGGAGAGCCTAGTATAAAACTCAATTCTTCCTTTAATTTGTTTAATATCCACGTGGATCTAGGTTATAGTAAAGGTATGAATGCAATTAAGAAAGGGATACACCAAAGTCAATAAGAAGTTTTGTGGGATTAGAACCCTTGTATTCCTGTGTTATTGTACTTTGGTTAAAGATGCTGTTAGGGAATAAGATAACTAAAATTAAGCTAAAGTCATTTGTTTCCAGTAAATGAACGGAAGTTAAGGTTTTTCTTGGTGTTGGTTGTACTACAAATAGGCCTCTTTTATCAACTATAGGAATTAAAACTAAAGGGAATTCAGCTAGGCTAGAATAAAGGCAGCTTTCTTCCTAGTTTAAGTACTAAGTAATAACTCCTAGTCAAGACAAAGGAATTATTTATTTATTTATTTATTTTTATCGGCAAAGGAATTATAATAATAAGATTTCATGTTCTACTTGAGCAGTCAAGCACAAGGTATTGAAATACAGTTCCCAGAAAAGATCTTTTAGTATCATCTTCTGCTTGTGACTGGTTCAGATATGAAGAAGCATAAACTTATCCTATTGACTGAAATAGAAACCAAAGTGAAAATACCAATATACTCCAAAACTCGCACATCAAGAATGCATAAATTATCTTGAATTTACATCATCTCTGATTATTGTTTAAATTAATCAAAATATTACACCATTTTCAACTACAAGTTGGCAACTAGTTGAAATTTTCCTAAGAATCATATTTGTTATAAAACCATTAACTTCAAACCAATAAAATACAACGCGTACGCACAAAAGAGGAAACAATTAAGTTGATTTACTTCAAAATAATTCAAACACAGATTTGCTTTAACAATTTCATTAAAAGACTTTCTGACATTCAAGTGAACAGCTATCAGCACCCAAAGATTGGGCATAAAACTTATAGTAAAACATATAAAAGTAATTTGGAGAATTATGCTCACCCTGAATCCCAGAGGCATGTTCCTTTTTTGCCAGGTGTTGCCTAGGATCAAAGTCCAAGCCGAATTGCTTCTGACGCCTAACACTTCCAAGGTCATCGTACTCCCTTGCCACGGCAGTTCCAAGTCCATTATATATATCCTTCCATATTTTCCGCTGTTCTACAATCTTCATAAACCTCAAAGCCTCAATCTCCTCCCTTGAATACACTATCTTGGTTCCATCTTCACTCTTTTGGCATCCTCTTCCGGCTAGAGTTATGTGGGTTAAAATCTTTTGCCCTTCATTTGCCTGCAAAACCTTATTTGCACCTTTTGCCTTTCTCCTAGAACGTTTTGCCTTCTTTCCATCGAGTTCTTGGTTTATATTCCTCACTCCATTCCTCACTGAATCTTCAACTGAAACCGCAAATCCCATCTCCTTTCCACATTCATCAGAAACTGTTTCCACCGAAGCCAAATTAAAAAATTCTTGAACCCCATTTCTAACATTATCACCATCAATCATCTCCAATTTGTTCACTCCCTGACAACTTTTTTGTCCATCATGAACAACACTTGGCTCTACACCTGCACCCTCCACAGGTCCATTCAACAAAGCCTCAGTTTCTCCTTTCAAATTCTCACATCCACCAAACTCCCCCACATGGATTTCATCCAAAATCTGCTTCTTCCTCACTTCCAATAAAGTTACTAAATCCATTTCTCTATCAATTTCAGAGGCCAACCGAGAATTCACCTTCTCAACATCTTCAGCAAAATCAACCACATTTTTTCTCTCAAACTCATCAGAGGCCAACCCAGAATCACCACCCATGACACGATCACAAGTCTTTTGTTTCACAGCAGAAACAATCTCATCACGAGTCTTTTGTTTCACTGCAAATATCAGAACTCGTATCAGACTCAGAACCAATAATCTTCTTCCTTTGCGCAGACACACAAACTAAGGTTTTAGCACAAAATCAAAAACTTCCAATCATCTTTCAATTAAACCACAAACAACACATACAGAGTTTTTAAGCATTTCAGTTAAAATACAAACAACAAATTTAAACTGAGGCTTTTCGATACAAAATTCTCTCTACTTTCTCGTCAACCAAACAGAAATACAAAAGAGAGAAAGAAACAGAGAAGTCGGTTAACAAAAACCTTAACCCAAATAAAAATAAATAAATAAAACCTGAGAAGATTTAGCGACGGCGGGGACTGAGCACCGTCTCTGTCTCAGTCTATGTTGCGTCTGAACACTGAAGTGAAGAGTGAAGATTAGGAATTTAGGATTTTTTTTTTGAAAATTATGTAAACAGTAAAAACGCAAATGATGAAAATAAGAAGGTTTTGATTTTCAAAAAGAAGAAGAAGAAGAAGGTTTTGAGTTCAATAAACAGACCCTTGGGCCTTAGCTTAATCAGGCCAAGGCCCAATAAGCCCATCTGAACATGTGGTCTACAGGTAATAAAAAAGACTTGTGAAGGGTAAATACGGAAACACAGTACAAAAGTTTTAGGGTTTATGTTTTAGACCGTCTCGTGCACATATAGATATTGGGAGATACTGGGAGGATTAGGGTTCCGGATTGCGCCAATTTCAGCAGAAGAGAGAGAGAGAGCTCTCGATTTCTCGGCAAAATGGTAATGTCTCGTATCGATTACTCTTGTTCAAGTTTTGATTTTTTTCAGGATATATATATATATATATATATATATTTCTTTGATCGTCTGGTTTAGCTTTCGATTTTGCGGTTCCTTGTCTGTGAGTTTTAGTGTACAAATAGGAAAGTGAACGAAGAATTGGGACCCGTACTGGGATCTAAAATGTGTATCTGAAGCCTTTGTTTTTTGATTTCTTACTCTGTAGTCATTAGCTCTCCTTTGCGATTGGTTTTGTTTGATTTTATGGGATTTTTTGCTTATAGTTTTGTTATTCAATTGATAGTGAGTTTGGCAACAACCAGCAATGAAATTGATGGGTAGTGCCTCTGCATATATTTTTTCTGAAAAGATATAATCTACCCAACTAACTGGAATGTATAAGGTGGTAAAATTTATAGAATGATTTATGACTGTATGTGCTCATTTTTCTGTTTAGTGTTGGTTGAATGTGCACATAATCTGTTTGATTGCTTAGACAACAGAGAACATAATTGAATTCATGTGTATATGGTAGTTAACTTTACCATGAAATCAGTTTTCTACGAGATAATATATGCTCCAGTTTATGTGATCAGGGAGCCCAAGGATTATAAAAATACTATTGGAAGTATTTGAAAGCAAACACTTTATCAACAAACACTTACTATGGGCTTACTTTTCATTTTGAATTGAGAAGTTACTTATCAACAAACAGTTACTATGGGCTTACTTTTATTAACCTTGGCTCAATGTTGGTGATTCCACATGCAATGGTGTAATGATCTATTTGTAATGTATTATCCACTACATGTGGCTTTTATGTAAAATGACTTATTTAATCTTACATTATTTATTGTTGTTTGTACACTTATTAGTCATTACTAGTATTAGTGATTAATATTGTGCCTGAGAATATATAAAGGGCATAATTGGAAAGTGAAGTGTCTTTTTATCTTCAAATGGTAGAATGACATTGATTTTGAAACAAATTTTGCTTGCTAAAACTACACTTGTCATGAAACGGAGATGGTATAATTTTGTAAAAGCTGGAATTGATGTGAATACTCAAATGTTCAATGCAAAATTGAGCATATATATTCATTCTAGGTTGCATTTTCTTGGGTTGTTCATGGCATCACTCTTTCTAAACACTGTATTGTGTATACTGGTAGGTGAACGTTCCCAAGACAAAGAAAACGTACTGTAAGAGCAAGGAGTGCAGGAAGCACACCTTGCATAAGGTCACCCAATACAAGAAAGGCAAGGATAGCCTTGCTGCTCAAGGAAAGCGTCGTTACGATCGCAAGCAGTCTGGTTATGGTGGTCAGACAAAACCCGTCTTTCACAAGAAGGTGCATCTTTTGAATTTGTCAATAGTTTTCATTGCATATTTTGCTGTTTAGCATCATCGCAATGTGTATGTTTTATACTGAATTATCTAAATTTTTTTGCTGTTCCTTATCAGGCCAAGACCACCAAAAAGATTGTGCTGAGGCTGCAATGCCAGGGCTGCAAACACGTTTCCCAGCACCCAATCAAGGTTATCCTCCGAAAAAAATTTCTTCTTTGTTTCTCGCTTTGTCAACTTCTCATATTCTGTTGCCTTATGTCTTTGCAGAGGTGCAAGCATTTTGAGATTGGTGGAGACAAGAAAGGGAAGGGAACATCTCTGTTTTGAACATCTTGTGCTGATTTCAGACCCATCTTTCATCTACTTGTTAGCTCATGTTGGTTCTCAAATGACAGTTTCCATATTATGTTTCTTTTTTGTGCTGTTGCTTTCTAATGTAGTAAAAGACATAAATGGTTGTACCATTTGCTCATTTTAAAGAAATAGTAATGGAACGTTGGAATTTCAAAATTTTGGAGAAAATGCAAGTATTCATGTGGATATGAATGATTCCTAATTCAATTGCTGAAATGATCCATTATTTGTGTCACCAAGTTGAATGATACATATTTTGGTGTGATTAGTCATGAAGCATTTGGCCTCAAAAGCTCATTTTCTAAACCATTGAGTTGGTTGAAATGAAAAACCAAATAAGATCATGACTCAATATAGTAAAACTTGAAAAATACCATTTTGCAATTGAACTAAACTACCCATTTGCACAAACTTTTAACTACACCTATCTGCACCATTGATGGAAACAAAAGCCTTAAGAGGATCAAAATGATATAGAGTACCAAGCATTTCTATCACTTGGCTATCAACCATGCATAACTTACAAATCACCAAAATATGCAGAAGAATTGATATAGCATTTATGCAGAAGATGTACAAAAGGCAGTGTGTACACTATATATATATATATATATATATATATATATCATATCATATAAACAATACAAATCATGATTCTTCATTGCTGTTAGCATCACAAGTTTGGGGTGAGGAGGAGGAGGAATCAGAGTTTCCTCCTTCTCGCTCGCCGGACTCTATAAGCATCGAAACAACTTCTCGCATTGTTGGGCGATCAAAAGGCGACATGCTCGTGCATAGCAAAGCAATTTTCATGACAGTAATCATGTGAGACATGCTAATCTTGTCATCTTGCAGATTTAATCGAGCATCCAAAATTCCAGGAGACAACGAATAATTCCGAATATAGTTCCTCACCCACGTAGAGAGATCACCACCTTGTTCTAGAGGTTGGACTGGGGTTCTGCCGGTGAGCAACTCCAGTAGGACGACTCCATAGCTGTAGATGTCGCTTTTCTCGGAAACTTTCATGGTGTATGCATACTCTGGGATTGACATAAGCAGATTCTTAATCAGTGTTGAGCAAGAACCAATATCATACTGTATTTATAACGGGGATATTCTTGAAAGGGCGCCTCAGTGCACGAGACTCCAACCATTGTTGACTTCAGGGAGGAACTTTTACTGTTCACAAATAAATCTAACCCTAATTCCTACTTTTACGGGGAGACTGAGTTTTGAACCCAACTGTGTGACCTCGGGATCACAAGGCAACGACATAATTGAAAACAAGAGGTGCAGTGCACGAGGCTCTCATCATTTTAAGGTTTGGGATAAGTCATTTATTTAAGCAACCTATATTTGCATAGAGACTAGTGACTTGAATATGTAACCTCAAGGTCACAAAGCAGCAACCATACCGTTGTGCCAGTTGAATAAATATATTTAGATGAAAACTTGAGCAGAATTCAATTATTTTGTTGGAAATGCAGCTCCTACTTTCATCAATGGAAATATGAAATGTGTAAGAAACAAGATGTGCAATCACAACAGAAAATCGAGGAGTGTTAAACGACTAATGAATCTTCAGTGAGACTGATAAAAAATACAGAATACGCAACAAATCGAATCAAAGAAAAAGAGTTGAGAAATTAGTTTACCAGGAGCAATGTAGCCATAAGAGCCTGCAACTGCAGACATTGATTTAGAATGTGGCATATCAATCACTTTTGCCAAACCAAAATCACCAACATGAGCTTCAAAGTCATCATCAAGTAGAATATTATTCGACTTTATATCCCGATGAAAGATCCTAGGCTTGCAATCATGATGCAAATAAGCAAGTCCCTGAGCAGCTCCAAGAGCAATCATGAATCTCATCTTCCAGTCAAGATTACAGGATGGTCCGTGAAGCAACTCCCCCAAACTACCCTTTGCCATGTACTCGTACATGAGAAGATTTGAATCCTGGTGGTAGCAAAAACCATAAAGCTTCACAATATTTCGATGTCTGATCCTTCCCAAAGTTAAAATCTCTGCATGAAAGCTATTTTCCACACTGTCCCCTTCTCTATTCGATGCTAACTTCTTTACAGCAATAGTATGGCCTGTTGGCAAGGCTGCTTTGTATACAGTTCCACAACCTCCCCGTCCAACCACAAAACGTTCATCAAAATTGTCCGTGGCCACAACCAAATCTTGGAACGTGAACCCCTCCGTTGGGGTGAAGTAAATGTCCAAAGCTGGAGAAGAAGACGGTTTGTCTTGCAAAGGAGCAACTATTTCCACAGGACGTCTCATGAAATAAATTATGACCATGATTAAAACTAAAGAGACCGCACCAACAGCTGCTGAGATAATAGCAGCGAGTTTACCAGCTCGGGAACCATTTGCTTTTCTGTCCGGAGGGTAGGGAAGTGGAGACGAAGATGCGTTACAATCACCAAGAGGTCCACCACAGAGCCCTTTGTTTCCAGTATAGCTGCTGACACTCATGTTCTGGAAGAGGGTAGAGTAAGGTATAGGCCCGGTCAAGTCATTGAACGAAAAGTTGCACCCAAGTAAACTAGAGAGATCCCCGAAAGAGCGAGGAATTTCACCAGTTAATTGATTGTTGTTCAGCAGAAGAAACATTAATAATGTGAGATTACCGAGCTCCGCGGGAATTGATCCGGAGAGACTATTGTAACTGAGATTCATAGCAATTTGCAAGCTTGAGAGCGAACCCAACTCAGCTGGTATGCTGCCCGTAAATGAATTGCCACCCAATTGCAGTTCAGTCAACCGCCTGAGTTTTCCTAGCTCCACAGGAATATTCCCACTTAGTTTGTTCTCTGAAAGCTTGAGAAGCTCCAACTCTGAAAGATTTCCTACCTCAGCAGGTAAAGAATCAGTGAAGTCGTTTTGGCTTAGGTCAAGGCGTTGAAGCATCTTGCAATTAAATACTTCAGGAGGTATCCTTCCAGAGAACACATTTGATGAGATATTAAAAGACACCAACTGGGACAGGTTACCAATCTCTTTTGGCAGCTCAGACGAAAAGTTGTTCTGTGAAAGGTGAAGCCTTTGCAATGCTTTGCAGTCACCAATCTCCGAAGGAACTGGACCGCTGAGATTATTCTGGGCCAACTCGACAGTAGAAAGGTTTACTAGTTTGCATATATCAGATGGAAAACTCCCTGTGAGGCTGTTCCCGACCAGATGAAGAAGCCATAGCGACTGGCAGTTTGTGAGCCCAGTTGGGATATTTCCTGTGAGATTGTTCGATCCCAGGTTCAACAAGATCAGATTGGAGTGCCGGCAAAGATGGCGAGGAATTCTTCCAGTTAAGTAGTTTCCCGACAAATCAACTACCCAAAGTGGGCTATACACTCCAAGTCCCTGAGGGATGGTGCCACTCAATGAGTTATCAAAAAGCTGCAATGTATCCAGTTTTGTCAAATACTGGAACCTTGGAGGAATTGGACCGGTGAGAGAATTGATGGAGAGGTCAAGCCAAGTCAGGTTCTTTAAGCTAGCAAGCTCAACCGGGATAATGCCTGTAAGCTGGTTCTCGAAAAGATACAACAAACGCAACCCTGTAATCTTAGTGAGCTCAACTGGTATCTCTCCTGTCAACGAGTTCTCCGAAAAATCAATCTCTTTTACCCGAGAAAGATTCCCGATCTCTCTAGGGATCGTTCCATTCAACTGATTTTGGTAAATGTATAAGCTTTCTAGATACATGAGGCTCCCAAGCTCCTTGGGTATTTCCCCCACAAGCTTGTTCCCGTAGAGTGCAAGAGTGTTCAGATTTGTGCAGTTGCTAAGCTCCTTTGGGACAACTCCGGAAAGCTGATTCTGCCAAAGAATCAAACCTATCAAGTTCGTGAGCTTTCCAATCTCTTCTGGTATTTTACCATTCAACTGATTTTGTGCAAGACCAAGATACTCCAAGCTTTCACATCCACCTATTTCTGAGGGTAAGCTTCCCGATATCAAATTCTGCCCGGCACGAAAGGTTTTCAAGCATTTAAGATTCCCAAGAGAACTCGGCAGTGGACCAGTGAGATTGTTACTATACGCAATCAATTCGGTCAGAGATGAAAGATTTCCAAGTTCTTCAGGTAAAGGCCCAGATAATCTATTGTTGCATATATTCAAATCGGTTAAAAAGGCAAGTTTCCCAATTTCACTGGGAAGTTGGCCCTCAAATTGGTTGTTCTGAAGATAAAGAACCCCCAAATTCGAACAATTCCCAATCTCTCTAGGTATGCTTTGAGACAACTTATTGAAAGAAAGATCAAGATAAGTCAAGTGAACCAACTTGCCAATGCTAGGAGACAAAGACCCTGATAGATTCATCAAACTCAAATCGAGAGACCATACAACAATTGGGTCTGTGTTGTAGTAGCCACCAGAAGTACAAGTCACACCCTTCCAAGCACAAGGCGTCGGATCATCAGAATTCCAACTCTCCAAATGATTGAGGCTGTCAACAATTTTGCTCTTTACCTCTAGAAGGTACTGACCTTCAATGCTAACACCTTCCGAGCAACGAACCCGAAGGGAAGTGACAAGCACCAATACAGCAAATAGGATACATGAAAATTTCCCCATACCCAGATGTTGCATTCACTATCACAGCATGTATTTATTGATGGTTCTCATAAAGCCCTCAAAAAACCCAGATACAAAACCATCTTGTTTGATCCCTCCAAAGTGTCATATCTCAATGTTCTGATCAAAAAACTAATCTTAAAGGTTCAACAAAGGGTCATATGTAAAAAACAAACTACTACGACAGAGCAATGAAACAATATAAAGAGTCAACAAAAGCTCATTGACATACCTCTGAATTCAAGACCAATGAGTAATCTGAAGCAAACCCATCTGAGAAAATCCAGCAATTTTCTAGGAAACAGCAAGAAAAGAAAAGAAAAGAAAAAAACTGAATTTCCAAGAGACTTCCTTTTTTTTCCCTGCAAAAGAGAATATCAACAACTTTGACAAAACAGAGAGCTAGCATTGAATAAAATAATGGGTCTTACTTGCCATTATTTTCTTGGTCTTCGCTGTGGTGATAAGTTAATCAATCAAGTGCATGAACAGCAACCCAAAAAAAAAAAAGATTTTTCCAATTTGTACTGATGATGATTAAGAAAACAGAAACCCCAAGTGTTCATTTTGTCGCCACGAAATCATTTTGAAAAGATCACAGAATCACAGAGAGAGAGAATCAAGAGGCGCTCTCTCAAGCGCATTATGGCCGACAAAGCATGAAATTTGTGAAATGAGAAGTGTAATATTATAATAATGCTTCAGAAAATAAATTAAGAAAAAAAGCTATAAACTTTTGTGTAATTTTATATTTGATCCCTTTGAGAAACAGAAAGGCAACTGATATAATATATCTGTTCACATTCAACAGTTTTTGGATTGAGCACAAGGTGTTTGATAAAATGCCTCCATCAAGCTTCAACTGTGCTGAATTGCATGGATTAAGGAAATTTGAGAAAAATTTATGAGTTGTTTAGTCAATGAGATTGAGAGCTACTATTTTTTTTTTTTTTTTGTTCCTGCAATGAACCATAAGAAAAGAGTCAAAAAATCGTCTTTGTGCAATGTCTCTTCAATCCCACTAAGGAATGTGCAATTCGATCTAGTTTTTTAAGAGATTATTAAATAGAATTATGATTGAGGAAACATGTGAGAAATTTTTTGTTGTTACTTTTAATATTTGGAATTGAGGAAGAAAAAAGTCTGACGCATTATTAGTGTAACTCGCACTCACTAAAACTTACTAGACCAAATGTTTAACAGTCTCTTGGTTTTTTATTATAAGTGTTGATATCGTCGAATAAAACAAAGTTCTAAGACTAATTACGTTCAACTAACAACTTTTTAGCTGAAATTCTCTACTCTCTTTGAAATTTAAATCTTGGTATCAGTATTTTGTGTTGTTGATCTCCTATCTTATAAATAAGATTTCTTGAGTATGACAGTAATGAGAGGTCTATGTCTGAGTGTCACTAGTGGCGTTAGGGTCGGATATTCTTAAGGAGAATCCACGTGGTATCCATCTACCATTGTAAGCTTGTCTTGACGTAAATCTTATTTTATGACTTGAATGAAGTGTCGTGAAATGATAAATATCCTTATTTGTTTGGTATGTTTCATGTTTTTCTTCTCTCCTATTTGATTGCAATCAGATCTTCGGCAATAGGGCAACACCAACATTTTCGTGTTTGATCTCTTCTCTTTTTGCCAAGATGTAAGACATTTGTTCTTTTAAAAAGTAGTTTTGAGCTAAAAGCTCCGTTTTGGTTGAAAATTTAACAAACGAATGAACTTCTGTGGAAGTTGTACTTTTGCTACGTGGCATGCCCATAAGGAGATACTCATGATCTTATTGGACTGGATTACTCAATCAAAATTTATTACATTTATATTATTTATTTTTTTATGTAACAATCAAATGATTTTAACAAAAAAGATTATATATACTATTGATTGTTTAGCTAACTAATAAAAAAAGAAAGTCATTAAAGTATTTTTTATAAAGAAAAGAAAAAAGAATGTACTTATTTTTTAGATAAAAGAGATAAATAACCTATCCTCATTATCATTTTTGTAATCTTATAAAAATAATACTATTTACACACATTCAACTCACTTATTACATAATTTAAAGAAAAGAAAAACTATATAACTATTATCTGGATTAAAGAAAATACACAAGATTATGTCATGGCTAATGTCATCCTTCACATGTAGGCTGCAATTGCATTTTTGTATTTTGTGGAGTTCAAAAATTATTAGGATATTTAAGTGATTGAATGTTTATGGTAGTCTTAGTCATCTACTTAAATTAGTTCCAAGTTGAGATAAAATTAGTGGGGAATTAATAGGATGGGAAAAAGATGATATTGATGCATTAATTTGTTGGTGTCTTATAGTATATACAGACTAGTGGAAGAAGATAGGGTCCATAGATCTAAGTGGTTGTCACAGTTAAAAGCCACCAACATTGTGCATTTCATTTGTTGTGCTTGCCTCCCTAACTATGGATTCAAATGGGAATTATGTGAAAACTACTCTATTTAAAAAAGCGCTTCGTGCCCACAAATATATAAAATCGGATGCAAATAAAATTAGAGTTACATGATATGAAACTCTTTAGGCTTTTTGAAATTTTAGAATTGACCCTCATTTAGAGTTTTTTTTATTGTTTTAAATCTTGGTTTGACATTATTTTACAATTTCATTCACGTTCGTGCCACATCACCATGCCTAGTCAGATTTTGATACCATAACGTCCCTCCACAGTCATAGACCCAAAATACAACCTCTCTCTTAAACCAAAAGTGAAACGCACGGGGTTTAAACAAACATAACCCTTAGACGAGACTCAACTCTAAAATTTCAAGAAGTTCAAGAATTCTCAAACCATTTAACCACGTAAAAAGAAAAATTGTATTATAGGAAATTGAGTAAATTTTACCACAAGTTGACCCAACTACTTCCACAAGTGAAACTTCACAACATTGCTACAACTGTATCATCTTCATTGCACACATATATTACATTATAGGACAAGAAATGTGTAGAAAAGGAGCAAAGACTTGGAAATGATGAGCAAGATTCCGATTAGGCGCCTTTTTGGGGCAAGGTTTCGAATGCAGAGATTGTGTTCTCAAATTTAACCCGATGCAGAGGGGCTCCGCTTTGCTTTATAGCGCAAGCAGTCTTGTCTTCGAGGGGACAACGTGCTTTCAGCATGGAGAATACGTGGTTGTTCAACCTTCTTGCTTTCTTCATAGCTTCCAATAGGGTTTCCCATCCCTGTTTGAAGCAAGAATGTAGTCAGAAACCATATCCGAAACAGGCAAAAGAAGAAGAAAAACTAGCACTAGCACGCCACAACAATATTGGGGAGGTTTACTAGTTTGGTGCTAGTTTTTAGTTTTTACAGTACAGTACTCGAAATAACAAATTTACAAGAACTTTTACTTTTTTCGGTTTTTACTTGAATTGAAATTATGTTGAGCTGTTTCCATAGCAAGAAATAGGTAAAGCAAATGTAACATGTATTGTAAATGAAGTTGTGTAGTAGTAAAAGGAGGTCCAATGTATGAGACTCCCACCGGGTTTGGGGAAGATAATTTTTCAAGGGAGTCTTATGGGTACATGCAACTTAAATTAGAAAAACCTAATTTGCCACATTTTATTTTAGGATGACATGTTATATTGTTATGCTCTCTTCTGCAGGGTCCCCCCCAAGCTCACCTGAAATGACTGAAATATGACAAAATAGAACATATGCTACTACGCTAGAATGAGATGCACGGAGAAGAAAATGAAACACACAGAGAAATAGAAGTTTCCAGATATGAATCATTAGGGAAATTAAAATCTGAAACTGCTGATGCAGATATATATAAGTGAATTTCCATACCTGCATATAATGAGGATGCTTGGGTGTTTGTGTAATTGATGCAGCCTCCACTTCGGCAACATTGAGGACTTGATATGAAAAATCAAATAGCTCGAAGTGTAGCTGTTGCCCGAGCAAGTATACTATGGTACATCCGCCCCACGCTACTGAATCGCCTAGCACTTCATGGTTGTTTGATGATGCTTGGGTTAATTCCTCCAAATATCCCTATGGTTCAAGATTAAGCATTCGTAAATATATCCAGTATTCATTTATATCTGTATGTGCAATTAGTATTTCAACTAGCAAAAATGTTTGAATCAATGATAGGTTGCTAATGTCAAAGACATATCCACTGCTATGCAAGATATCCCATGCAAAGACACTCTGCTCCAGATAGTTTGCAGCAAGATTATAAAAACCACCAATGCGCCAGAAACAACTCCATTGTAAGAAAAAATTATGCAATGGCAAAAGTAGATACCGTTGAGAAGACATATTATGTGTATCAATTAGATCTAAGCACAGTATGTGACAGCTAACTCTATCCCTCCCAAATTGAATGTCTAATTTCTCTATAAAAAATTGTGCCAAAATGAGTGTCCTCTTTCCTTTTTAACAAGTTAGTTTGGGGGTCGGGAAATATCCAAAACACTATTTTTTTTTCCAATAAAGGAATACAAGACACTCATTTTGGGATGGAGGGAGTGTAAGAATTGAAATTATGGAAAGGAAAAAGGTAATCAAAAGTATGTTCCTTACAATTTGAAGGCCACTATATATACGATAGAAATCCTTTGAAGTTGTAATGTCAACAAATCCTGTTTTTGGAGTGGCACTCCATTTGCTGCAATATTTGTCCAAGGCAGCACTAGTGAATGCGAGGGCATACTCCAGCACACTTCCCGTATTCAAATTAGACTTGTACAGCAGATCTATAAAAAGTCATATAGTTGAAGAATCATAAAAGGAATGAAACTCAAATAAGAACTATGATCGAGCATGCAAAGGAAATTGAGGATCCAATGACTATTTAAGGATTTTTTTTTTTGGT
>JAYMTK010000513.1:0-21658 GCA_036897405.1 Pelargonium myrrhifolium
GAATATGAGAAAACTTTCATATTTGTACGAGTTAAATTTAGATAAAATGTAATAGAATTCAGAATACGCGTGATAGTTTGAATGAGTTTTAAGTATTTGAGAACTTGAATTTGATTTGAAATATTGAATTTCGAAGGTCCATTAAGTTCTTTGACTATTCAAGGATCGGATTTTAAAAAATAATTTATAATAAGTTATTAAAAAAAAAGATAAAATGCATATTTTCAATTCAAATCAAACTAATAATATTTTCACGAATAATATTTTTTATTATAAGTTTTTGTCATCCGTGCATCGCACGGGATGTATACTAGTGTAGAGGTTAAGAGACGAGATTCTAGAACGGTGTGGATTGGACCTCCTAGAATTAGTGATTGTGGTGAATAAATCAAGTTAAAGTGTAAATTCTAACTCATTCAAATTGGAATGGCACTAACTTGTCGAGACCAATGCCCAAATACCACCACTCATAGTATCAGGCCATTACAAGAAATTTTTGGTGTTTAAGCAAGATGTCTCTTGTTCAAACTATCGTCTGTGCACACACATTCTTAAAAGATGTCATCCCTTGTAACGCATGTCAATAATGTTTATATTAATCATAAGTAAGGAACAAGTCTACTGTATTTTTATCAGTTGAGCTACACAATAGGGGGTAGCTCTCCCCTTTTAACCCATAACCCCACCTAGAGCTGTTCATTTGACCCGGACCGGGTCCAGTCCGACCCGAAGGGAATTTCACGACCCCTTACCCGGACCGGCCATACAGCGGGTTCAACCCGGACCGAACCGAAAACCCGGTGGACCCGACCGGTCTTGGCCCAGCTGACCCGGTCCGGCCCGGATGGTTTTCTTTTTAATATTAGAAAATATTATATATAATTTAAATTCCATACATTTCATTATACACCGGTCCGGGTCTATCCGGGTTTGGACCGGACTAGACCGAACCGAAGAAGAAGAAGGATGAAGGACACGACCGAGGACCGGACCGGATGAGACCGGTCCGGGTTGGTTCGGGTCCGGACCAAGCCGGTCCGGTCGAAATGGGCAGCTCTAACCCCACCCCATACGGTCGGCAAGAAGGTTCGAACTCGAAACCTCAAAAAAAATCTCAAACGATTAAACCGTTTGGCCCACATACCATCAGTAGGAATAAGTCTACTGATTGTCTTAAAAGTTACCTATAAAAAAATGTAGTCCGAGCACTACATGAAAAACAGAATTATTGCATCTTCTTGGGACACTACAAATCCTAGACTCAAAATTAAACTATTATTGACACAAACAGTGAGTGACCCATTTTTCTAGCACTTTATAGGATTCCTACTTTTTCCAATGGAAAAGGGAAGACAAAAGGGGAGAAAAGAGTAGAAATTTTTCACAGCCCAAACGGTCAAACAAAAAAAAAAAAAAGCAGAAACCTCCTCTGTCTCTCATGGGTCCATTTGCTCTGTAATCTATACCAACAAAACCAATACTATATCAGAATCAGATATGACACATCTATCAGCAAAACTGGAACTGTTGACCAAATGTTTTGGAACCATCTCTTGTATTAGATTTTGCCACACTTTAGTCATGTACATACAAAAATATTTGTGATGGAAGTCACACAAATATAGCAATGTATCGCTCAGCGATACCAACATCTGAAGGGAGGCTCGAATCGGAGATCGGGAGAGAATACAAAGGATTTAAACCACTTGCCCCAGTGTGTGTTGGTCACTTAATATGTTGTCTTACATAAGAGAGTTGTTTCCTAGTTTGAAGGGAAACAAAAGGTTCATTTGTGCATCGTCAAGCAAAGGATCGGTGCAAAAGGTGGAAAAGATAGGTATCTATACCTTTCGGAAAAGATTGTCTAGAGGAATGACTTGAGAGAGAAGTCGAGAATAAGGGAAACGAAAGGCAAATCGGTATACAAGAAGCTAGCTCCATGTGAATACTTTCTGTCATGGACAACATAACCATGTCAATATCAGAAACAAGAAAAGGTGCAATTTGGAAAACTATATTGAAAAAAAAGATTCTTATATTGAACAAACAGCAAACTGCATCAGCTTCTCTCAAGACTTGAAAGAGTTCTTTTTTTGTTTTTTTCTTTTCAAATTACCTATGGCATCAAACCAGACCCTCAGAGATCTCCAATGGGTTCTGGGAGCGATAGAATCCGAAAGCCTGAGCTTGCATAACATCTCCTTTTACCTTTCTCAACCCACTTCAGGTTGTCACCAAGAAACCGAAAACTCCATGAACATAAACATTTCCAATGACGATATCTTGTTCTTCTCCCACCTTTTGATAGTACTAGGAACATCCAAAAACACACAATCATCGCTGCGAAACTTGGAGTTCCACCATGCTGAGTGGGATTTGGAACAGATGTTGAATCTTGGAGTGTTGCTTGAGAGCAACTCAAACATCAAGCAACTTGTGTTTGGAAGAAACAGATTCAATGTTGATTGTTTATCAGAGCTTTCTGAGATTCTGAAGAGGAATAGAGTGATCAAAGAAGTCATGTTCTCAGAATCAGAAATCGGGTTTATGGGAGCGACATTTCTTGCTTCTGCTCTCAAGGTGAATGATAGCTTGGAAGAGTTGCAGATATGGGAAGACTCTATTGGGACAAAAGGCGCGGAGGAGCTCTCAAAGATGATTGAAGTAAATTCAGTACTGAAGGTCCTAACAATCTTCGATTCAAGCTCCATCACTGCAACCCCGCTGATATCTGCAGTGTTGGCAAGGAATAGAGCCATGGAAGTCCATGTTTGGAGTGGAGAAAACGGTGACAAAAGCTCCAAAGTAGTTGAATTTGCACCTGAGAGCAGCACGCTTAGAATTTACCGGCTTGATCTTTCAGGTTCTTGCAGAGTTGCTTGCGCACTTGGTTTGAACACAACGGTCAGATCACTAGACATGACTGGAGTTCGGCTGAAATCAAGGTGGGCGAAGGAGTTCAGATGGGTGTTGGAGCAGAACCAGTCTCTCAAAGAGGTAAATTTATCAAAAACCTGTCTCAAAGACAAGGGAGTTGTGTATGTTGCAGCAGGACTCTTCAAGAACCAGAGTCTACAAAGCTTATATCTTGATGGAAATTGGTTCAGCGCTGTAGGAGTAGAGCATTTGCTCACTCCTTTAAGCAGGTTCTCAGCGCTGCAAAACCAAGCAAATGTGACTCTCAAGTCCTTAACCTTTGGAGGCGCGAAAACAAGAATTGGAAGGAATGGGATGGCAGCTATTTTACAGATGCTGACAACAAACCAAAGCCTCACCACGTTGGGAATATACGATGATGAGAGCTTGAGACCCGAAGATTTCATCAAAATATTCAAGAGCTTGGAGAAGAATGCTACTCTGAGATGCTTATCTTTTCAAGGATGCAAAGGGGTTCGAGGAGAGTTCTTGCTGCAGACAATATTGGAGACATTGCAGGTCAATCCTTGGATTGAAGACATCGATCTTGCAAGAACACCACTGCACAATTCTGGGAAGACAGATTCAATTTACCAAAAACTTGGACAGAATGGGAGGAGTGAGCCAGAACTTGATCTGCTAAAGGATATGGCGCTTACAGTTCCGAAGAGTTGTAGAGTCTTCTTCTGTGGGCAAGAATATGCAGGTATCTGAATTAATTTTATACGTAAAACCTGAAACAAACAATCGAACTATAGTTAATGAGTTCGACTGTGATTCTCATTTTGCAGGTAAGAACACGCTTTGTAACTCTATATTGCAGAATTTCTCTTCTTCGAAGCTTCCATACATAGACCAAATCAAGACTCTAGTGAATCCAGTTGAACAAGCTGTTAGAACAGTTGGAATGAAGATACGAACTTTCAGAGATGAAGACACCAAGATCTCTATATGGAATCTTGCTGGTCAGCACGAGTTCTATTCGCTCCATGATCTCATGTTTCCAGGGCACGGGAGTGCATCATTCTTCCTGATCATATCAAGTTTATTCAGAAAGCCAAACAACAAAGAACCAAAAAGTCCGACTGAGATAGAGGAGGACTTACAGTACTGGCTCAGGTTCATAGTCTCCAACTCAAGAAGGGCAGTCCAGCAATGCATGCTTCCCAGTGTGATTATTGTCTTGACACACCATGACAAGATCAACCAGCCATCACAGAATCTACACGCTGCCGTAGATTCGATTCAGAGATTGAGAGACAAGTTCCAAGGGTTTGTTGATCTCTACCCAACTGTTTTCACAATTGACGCAAGATCATCAGCCTCAGTCAGTAAACTAACTCATCATATCCGAAAAAACAGCAAAACAATTCTGCAGAGAGTTCCTCGAGTATATCAGCTTTGTAATGACCTCATACAGATTTTATCAGACTGGAGATCAGAGAACTACAACAAACCAGCAATGAAGTGGAAGGAGTTCAGCGAGCTATGTCAAGCTAAGGTTCCTCCTTTAAGAGTGCGTTCAAGACATGATAATAAACATAAGGTGGAGATGAGAAGGAGGGCTGTTGCTACCTGTCTTCACCACATCGGAGAGGTGATTTATTTCGATGAACTGGGCTTTCTGATACTAGATTGTGAGTGGTTTTGTGGCGAAGTTCTTGCTCAGCTAATAAGATTAGATGCAAGAAAGCAGAGCTCTATGGAGAAGAATGGATTCATTAGCAGAAAAGAGTTGGAGAAGATCCTCAAGGGTAGTTTACAAAGCCAGATTCCTGGAATGAGTTCGAAAGTGTTTGAGAACATAGAAGTCAGTGATCTAGTGAGGATGATGTTGAAGCTTGATCTGTGTTACGAACAAGATCCATCAGATCCCAATTCTCTTCTACTAATCCCCTCAATTCTTGAAGAGGGGAGAGGTAAGCCGCAAAGATGGCAGTTAAGTACACCTGACTGTGTTTACGTTGGGCGGCATCTAGAATGTGATGACTCAAGCCACATGTTTCTTACACCAGGCTTTTTTCCTCGCTTACAGGCAAGATGCTTCTTCTTTATCTTATCACCATTCGCTTAATGATTAAAAATGACAAACATCATGGACAATGAACATAGCACAAAAAAGATACTATGATGCTACATGCAATAATGCTTTTATGTAAGAAAAATCTAGTTCTGTGCACTAAGTAGATGCATTTCTGGCATTGTTTACTTTCTTTCTCTAGAGTCATTCGCATGTGAGGTGATTACGTTAACTATTTGTATTGCACTTCTCAATGTTATGCAATGGAGTAGGTTTACTATCAGTTACATAACTGTATCTATCTATCTATCTATCTGGTTAATGTTTGATTGGCGACAACAGCGAACAAGAATACAACGCATACTAAAGGCTAGTGATTCATGATATGATTGAAATACTAGTTCTGTTCGAACAAAATTCATGAATTGATGTCCTAGGCTTAGTCTCTAATACTGATCTTTATTTGTTTTGAACTTTAGGTCCATCTCCATAACAGAATCATGGGGCTAAAGAATCAACATGCTGCAGCTAATTACAGTTTAGAAAAGTACCTGATCTCAATCACCATCAATGGTGTAAATGTAAGAGTAGAGCTTGGAGGACAGCTGGGTTACTACATTGATGTTCTTGCATGCTCTAAGCAGAACCTGACAGAAACACTAAGACTCATTCAGCAGCTCATAATCCCAACAATCCATAGCCTGTGCCATGGCATCACTTTGACA
This sequence comes from Pelargonium myrrhifolium, assembly GCA_036897405.1. Lineage (NCBI taxonomy): Eukaryota > Viridiplantae > Streptophyta > Magnoliopsida > Geraniales > Geraniaceae > Pelargonium > Pelargonium myrrhifolium. Next base: position 5,662 of record JAYMTK010000513.1, read on the forward strand.
GAAAACATTCTCCGACCAGAATGTGTGAGAAACTTGACGCCGCCCAGATACAGGAAAACCCAAATTGTGCCACTGCAACTGTTGAAACAAGCTTTACTCTCAGTTCCTGCAGAAAGCATGTATGATTACCAGCATACTTGGAGTCCACTCTCAGACTCTGGCAGGCCTATTCTAGCAGCTGGGTTTGATCTTGCCCGCGACCTCCTATCAGACGATGACTTTCGGGAAGTCCTGCATAGAAGATACCATGACCTGCACAACTTAGCCTTGGAACTGCAAGTCCCACCAGAAAATGACCCTGATAGCACTTCAGCAGAGCTTGAAAAAGTTGACCCATCTTTTGGAGGCATTGCAAAAGGAGTGGAGGAAGTTCTGAAGAGACTGAAGATAATCGAACAAGAGATTAGAGACTTGAAGCAGGAGATCCAAGGGCTGAGATATTACGAGCACAGACTCCTCATTGAGCTTCATCGCAAAGTGAACTACCTGGTGAACTATAACACCCAGCTTGAAGAAAGGAGAGTACCCAAAATGCTCTACTTTGTCAGAACAGAAAACTACTCAAGAAGGCTCATCACCAACATGGTTCCTGGCATGACCGCACTTCGCCTCCACATGTTATGCGAATATAGAGGAGAAATGCATGTGGTAGAAGATCAGATAGGTTGCGAAATGATGCAAGTTGATAACAAGGCAGTCAAGAATTTAGCTCCATACATGACAAAGTTCATGAAACTGGTAACATTTGCTCTCAAGATAGGAGCTCACCTAGCAGCTGGAATGGGAGAGCTGATACCTGATTTGGGCAAGGCTGTTGCTCACCTGTCTGATTCTTCGGCTCTTTATGGGGCAGCAGGTGCAGTTGCTGCTGGAGCCATAGGAGCTGCAGCTATGGGAAACATGGTAGGAAGTAGGAACCGGAGCAGGACACGGGAAAGCTCGAGGGACATTCAGCAGCAAGATATAAGAGCAGCAGAGCAGTGGGTCTTGGACTTCTTGAGGGAGAGGAGATGCTCCACCGGAAAGGATATTGCAGAGAAGTTCGGTCTGTGGAGAGTAAGATACAGAGATGATGGCCACATAGCATGGATCTGCAGGAGACATAGGAGCATAAGAGCCAATGAAATCATTGAAGTACCAATGTGAAATCGTTTTGACTTTCACTCTCACCTTGAGACTGTCAAAGAGCTTCATTATCTTTAGTTTATATTCGTAGCTTGCTTGTTTCCAGTCTTTTAGTACTGTAAAACTGTAATACTTCCAGATTCAAGGCGATTACAACTCTGTCTCAGAGCAAGTCACTGAGCTAAGATCTCGATACTTAACTGTAATGAAAGAGTTACTCGTCAAGCACCGGGTAGAGTTTCAACTTAGATGGAGCATGCTCAGCCCTGAAAAGGTTGGCCATGCTCCTAGATGGAGATCAGAAGTACTGTCCTCACATAGATCTGAGTAACTTCTTGTAGTCAGTCATAGTTTGTACCATCACTCCATCGGTATTAATCCAAATAGATAGACTTTTCTCTTCGTCTCAAGTCAATGGATCTTCATGATACGGATAATATCCATTCCAGTCGAGTGAACTTAACTCTATCGTTCTTTTCTGAAGCAAAGATATCCTCAAAGCAGTACATCCTAAAACCTATCACATGTCAAGCACAAACTCAAAGAGTGGCTGTAGATGGGGATGGGAAAAAAATTTATGATCTTGAACCTATATGATGTAAAAAAATTTAGAAGTAAAACCAATAATGATGTGCCCTAATTATCATTTTGCCTCAAATCACCATATAATAGTGGGACCTAATAAACATCACTATTATCATGCCTTTGGCAAATATTGGAAATTCAAACCAAAGTAAAAAAGAGAGCAAGGGAGATACATGAAACAGAAAAGTTCATATATGCCAAGAGCTGTGATAGCTTACATCAGATACAAAGTCATAATTTCTTGTCATCTAAAACATCTAAACATACAAAAGAAAACACCACATCACATAGTACATTATTTGAACTCACAATTCGATTAGTATTAGTCTTCATTCTAAGATCTAAAGTCACCTGTCGTGTCTCTTCTTCGGAATAAGCGATCAGAAGAAAGCTCTACTCCCATAAAACACACGGGAACCATTGTTCTTCGAAGATGGTAAGTTCTGATCAGAGCTGGAATTTCCTGAATTGGGTGATCCATTGTCAATGTCCAAAGGAAGCTTCATTTTCGCCAAAGATTCAGTGAACTGCTGCATGCTTTTCATGTACATGTCTACGATATCCTGCTGCACTACATTTTGTTCAGGCTCAAGGTTCATACTCACAACAGGCTTTGCAAATGTCGCGATAGAAATTCCTCCCGAGGAAGCACTCTCACCATCTCCAACATCCTCAGTTTTCTCTTTCGGAGACAGCTTATGCTCCTTAGTGGGACTCTTCGAAGCAGCTTGTGTATCAGAGGACTCTGAGCAAGCAGAAACTGGAGGCGAGTGAAACCCATTAGTGGATACACTACTTGGAGGTGAATCAACTTTAGGAACTTGCACAGATTGGGCAGTTGCTGCTGAGAAGCTCTCCACAATGCGCACACCAATTTCTGAACTAAGTTGATGTTCAGCATCTGAAGTAGCCAGGCTCTCAGAGCTCTGAGAATCCATATTACTACAAGGCATCCCAAAATACTCCGAAACCATCATTTGGTTTTCATTTGCAATATTAGGATCTGGGAACTCAATGTTCTCAAAATCACTGGGCAGAGACTCAAGAATCTCTGAATCCTGCCCATTCGCATCATTAGACAAACCTTGAGACGGTGCAGGAATCGTCATCACATCAGGTGATGCTCCATTGTACAAGAGGGACAAATGAACGAACCCTGCTGGTGAGTGGAACAGATCAGTTGAAGATAGCGAGAACTCCTTCTCCAATTTACCGTTTCTGACAACGACTTCAGACAAAGGCACCAAAGCAAAACCCAGCAGCTGGTCTTCAAGGTAATTCTTCACCCTGCTCAGCATCCATAGCTCACATTTGAGTGAACACTCGATAGTCCGGACATTGAGCCGGAGATTCTGATTGAATACAGGGTTCCTACCACCGCCATTAATAGTTTGGGTGGAAACCGAGTTCTCAGGATCACTTGTCAGGCAAAGCTTAGCATAAACATCTTGCTTATGGTATATGCAGATGTTATGGATGTCCCGTGCCTGATGAATGTAAACCTCAACAGCACCAACAAAGCCCTCTGAATCAGACATCACAGCTTCCTTTCCATTGACCTCAATATCCTTGGATGAGCCAGAGCTCTGGATGCAAAATTCGGACTTCTGCCTCTCAGGGTCCGCAACCAACGAACTCTTGAATGGTGACACAACAGATTGTGGGGAATCCATAATTATAGCAGAATTCAACCTGACAAATAAGAAACAGATCTGTTAGAATATATGATCTCACACCAAATTTAGAACCCTAAATTAGAAGGTACAACAATCTCTAGTCCACCTAAGTTAGTTAAAGAGATTCAAATCTTGCATATTCAGCCAAACAAAATGCCATTTTGATTCTTTAGAACTCAAAATCAAATGTGAAGAACCAATTACTAAACCCTTAGACCATCTATCCCAAAATTAGGCTAGAATGACAATGAAATACTCAGACTTCACCGAGAAACATTGAAACAAGCTCTAGCATAAACAAAAAACAGAAAACAACTTAGAATCCATATACCGAATTCCTCAAACAACTATAGACTGATGAACAAACCAAACAAAAACTTGAGCAAAACCCAAAATTGAGCCAAATTGCTAACATAGACACAATATTCTCAAAACCCAGGATCCAAAAACTCTCCAATTGCAACTTTTAAAGAAGAACTTCAAGTTCAGATAGACTTCATCACTCCCAAATTCAAGACCGAGAACCCAAAAGTGAAACCTTTACCATATGAACTGCTAATAACTCAAAGTTCAACTACTCAGAAGTGAAATGATTAAAGCAACTATGAAGACCCAATAACAGAATCCCCCCAAATATTGAGCTTTTTTCAGTGCACCCACTCTAAGACTTAAATTGATCATTACCCATCAATAGTAGTACCAGAAAGAAAGAAGAAAAGCTTAGAGATTCCAATAAAGCCACCAACTTTATCAGCACAAGATACACTAACACCGGAATCCAAGGAGAGTGAAACAAGGAGAAAGCAAAAGCACAGCGACCCAGATGCTGACAAACAATTCTAAGACAATACCATTTCGATTATGCTTTAAAAACGCAACTTTAACGCACGAGGAAAGAAAAATGAAATTTCTTGCCTTTGGACTCCAAAGTAAAACTGGGTATCCAAGACGAGATCTGTAGACGCCCCAGTTGTTGAATGGAGGAGAGAAAACAGTGGAAGTGGTGTTGGAGTAGAAAGAAGACGAAGATAAAGAAGAGTGTTGGGAGCGTGTGTATGTGTTTATGATCAAAATTGAGCAATAAGAGAGGGGATGGTTATACAGAAATGCGTTGGACCAATGAGAGTACATGTGAGTGCGTTTTGTAGGTGGGACACGAAACAACACTACTACACTAGAAAATTGTAGGATCAACTTCAAGATCAACACTGACTCTACTCTACATATGTCTATATGCTAATTGCTTTGGTTTGGTGGTACACTAACTAATTTGTAGTCTTTGCTGAGGTTGTTCATATATGTGCACTACATTAATATTAATTCAAGAGTGTCTCGTGTTTGATTTTGTATCGGTTACAAGTAATGTGAGTGAGACTTTGGAGTACACATGTATTAAATAACGGTAACACACAATCAATAATGGACAAGAGGCACTTCACTCCAACCAAATTGAATTCGAAGTACATATATGAATAAGAAAAAATTGTCAGGGTGACAATTTTCCGAGACAGAAGAGAAGTCTCAGTTTAAGATGGTAATTGAGTGAAGAACAAGAAAAGAATAACTGTGAGGAATTCTTCAAAGAAAGAGTGACTTCAGAATATGAGAGAATAATCTATCAAATAACTAATAACATTAACCTCCCCCCAGGTGCCTCCGGCGACCCCTCTCGTTCACCCCACTCATCTGAATCCCCCCTCTTGCCCTCAAGATCCCTGGGACGCTACAGACCTGATCATCCCGACAGCCAGCTGAGCCCTGAGGACAAACACGTTGCCCATGTCACTGTTAGGAGACCTGCCGGTGCCACCCTTTATTTCAGTAACCTTTCGGCGGGCTCAAACAACCAAAGCCTCTGCAGGCTCGTCAGTCCCCATGGCACATCCACTGATGCTTTCGTTCCACAGAAACCAAATTTCATGGGAAGAAGATTTGGCTTTGTTAGATTCAGGAATAGCGAGGTAGCAGCCCGCGTTATCTCAACTCTCGACGGCCGAAGAGAAAGTCATGGCATGGGTCTTATGGTCAGCTTTGCAAGGAGGCCATTGCAAAGGCATCCCCATAAGCAATCAGGCACCCAACACGCAACCGGCTTGGCTCCTGTGAAGCCGAGGGGTCAGGCTTCTGACTCAGAAAACATCCGACTCTGCTCAGGTCAAATTAACAATATGCTGCCTTCAAAACTCAGGTGGTCCATCACAGCCATTGTCAAGGACGATCTGGATCTTGCCACCCTTTCTCCAAGCTTGCCGCTAGCCGGAAAATCATCAGTCACTCTTCATCATCTGGGTAACCGACTCTTCGCCATTGTTTTCACTAGCGAGGATGACCTCAAATCTGCAGAATCCGATGAGTGGGGTTCACTTAAAGGCTGATTTGTACAGTTTTTTTTGGATAGTCCTATAACATACCTTGGAGGAAGGTTGTGCTGGCTTGCTATCTCCGGATTACCACCTAAACTTTGGAGTCTTGAAACGTTCGCTAAGGCTACGGAACATTTAGGGAGAATCCTGTTCGTCCACCCTCTCACGGAAAATGGCGTGCGTATCCATGAAGCATGGATTTTGATGCATACAATGATCCTCAACAAGCTCTCTGATACAATACTTGTGTTTGATGAAAGCAATCAATTTCCGGCAGCGATCTCGGAAGTAGCTTGTGAAGACATCCCTCCTCTGTCCCTCTCCCTAGCTCCGGGGGACGCACCCGGTGGTTCACCAGCGTCAAGTCCTCAGATTCCAGCGAATGATAATTGTTGCTCTGAGGAGTCACGTCATGGTGTGGATTTCGAGGACACCTTGAGTAATCATATCATCACTCCCATCAAGACATTGACTGTTGCTATCCCCATAATCATTGAGGGCCCCACTTCTCCCTCCAACCCCAAAACCTTAACATCCCCACAGTGCCTAGTCACCAAGTCTCTCAAAAGGCTCCCACCACTTCTCAAAAATCCCGCCTTCGCACCAACAAATTCTCTACATTCCCAAGAACTTTCTCAAATAAATTCATTAATCACATTAAATCTAAAAGTAAACCCCTCGCCTATCCCATGTATGCACATGCACGATCTTCATTCCTTGTCTCTCTCAAAAAAATTACTCCTGTCGGCGCCTCTTCGCATCCATTAATCAGGTGTTCCTCCTCTTCCCCAGGCCTCACCGCCAACCCGATCGCCCAGCTACCCCCCTCCCCTGCCACCGCAGCCGCTCAACAGACTCTCAATACTTGCATGACCTTGGGTATGGTTGTTCAAGGCGACGAAGATCGCCTCATCGGGGAAATCAAAGCTTTAAATCATTAAAGGGCTTTTTTGTCCTTTACCTCTCCCCCACCCCCTCTTTCCTCCTCACCACCCCCATATTTCATCATGTCCATAATCTCGTGGAATATCAGAGGTTGCTCCTCTCTTTTCAAAAGAAAGACCATGAGCAATCTGTGCTACACTCACAAACTAGGTATGGCTCTCATCCAAGAGACTAAGATGGAAGACATATCGATCGCTGACTTTAGGTCTATGTGGTATCACAGTTCCCATATTGGTTGTTTCTTTGCCACCGAGGGACGCTCGGGGGGTCTAGCTGTTATCTGGGACCCCAATCGGTTCCAACTAATAGATAAGCGCATCCACATGTCCTTTATTGCCCTTCAGGGCATTTGGCCTCCCTTCCAAATTCATGTGCTAATTGTAAACGTCTATGCTCCTTGTTCAAGTGCTGCCAGATCATAGTTGTGGGACACCTTAACTGCTATATTTCGGTCCTCGAAGTATCCGGTTATTTTCAGTGGGGATTTTAATGCAACCAGAAGTTCCAGTGAAAAATTGGGACCGCGCGCAGAATCTCGAAGCCAAAGCCAGTCGAATTTTTCCCAATTCATCACTTCCAATGGTTTTGATGCCTCAAATCATATCAACTATCACCACCATCCTTGGACTGGAACTTGCTCAACTGAAAATCACAGCCCCTGTTGGCTCTGGAAGCAACTGGCTTTTCATAATTTGTCCTTCTGGACTGTTTGATGTAATCAATTTTGTTTTCTTGGTGTATGTACTTATTTCCCATCTCGGGATTTTTCAATGAAAAGTACTTTTTCGCTGATAAAGAAAAAAAAACTAATGGTGCCTCTGTCAATTTAAATAGTTACTCCATATTGTAGTCTTCAAATCGCCTTGGAACTCTTCTCTGCCGAGATTCTTGTTTACCTTGGTCTTTATCACTTGGAGGGTTAGTATCAACCATCTTTATCTCTACTGCATCTTGTTTGGCATCCGTATTCTTTTGGAGTACTTCTTCAGCCACATTATCATCAATTTCACGGTGCTTCATTGGGCTAGCAGATTGTTCACTTGCATGGGCTTCATGGGCTTGTGCATGGAATTGTTTACTTGCTTGGCTTTGCATTACTGTTGTCTTTATTCCTTGCACATACAACCATTCTTCCTGGTTGTTCCAGACTTTGTACTTTTTTTCCTGGCAATAATTTATTTTTACTGAAATTTCAAGAAGAGAGATTGAAAGAACATAAATATGCACCCAATAAAAAATTACATAAGGTGAAAACTTTCAAAAATAGGAGAGAAAAAACGCGTACGACGACACGAGCCTCCAAGAATATACACACCAATTGACGAATCCATTGGATTCTTTTGGCGATGAAACAACAAAAGAGAAAGATTGCACTACGATCATGGAGAACACTGATTATCGCCCCTCAAGGACGTCATTGAAGATGACATTGATTCGTTCCAACCATAAGTCCAAAAAGTAATATGACATATGACTCCCCAAAATTTATAAAGCTTGTGTTTGATCATGTGAGTCCACTAAATGAAAAGTTGATATACATTACATGGGAAATGTTAATGTATCTCAAATAGAAAGAATGTGAAGTCTATTGTCAATTGATATACACGTTGAACCCTCTACTTATTAGCTTAGACTTTTGAGTAACATTCAAGTTTAACAAGGTATCAGAGTTGGTTTTGTTTGAGCCTAGTGGTTCGTCTTTGTTGCCTCCCTTCTTGGTCCACGTGCATGAGCTGTTGTGTTATATGGCTTGCACGTGAGGGGGAGTGTTAATGTATCCCACATTGAAAGAATGTGAAGTCTGTTGCAACTTGATATACTCGTTAGGTCATCCACCTATTAGCTTAAGTGGGTTAGATTCAAGTTTTACAGGAGAATTTTCGTGAGATTTGTTTATTGAAAACGAATAGGGGTTGGGAGACGATCTAATAAGGCGTGTGTATGAAGTGTGAGGTTAGTTGTTCAATAAGCGGATCTCCTTGAGGATGAGATTTTCAAGGCATCGATTTACAACTCCTAATTTTTTGCTAACATCCCAACAAATTTGTGCAATTGTATGGGTAGGTTATGAGAAGGAGTTGTGGTGGCTATTCGTTAGTGAGACATCTATGTTTGTAGGTTGTATGGGTTTGCATGGAGTGTTTGAGTTTTGGAGCTTTTCGGGATTTGCGCTCTACTAGCTTGGTTAGTGTTAGGTAATTTTTTGGAGAAGAGGAAGGGTATTTATGGGAGTGCTTCCTAGGTATGGTAGGACGCTTTCGTTGGAGTGAGGCAGTTAATATTGGGTCAAGCTGATTGTGAACTAGGGAAGGAATGTGATCATTGAAAAATTGTTGGGTGTGCAAGAGGAAATGTTGGTGGCTTAGGTTAATAGAATGTTGAGAGTTGTGGAGGTTCTTTGGTTGGATTGGTGACTTGGTAAGAATTGGGGTTTCGACACTAATTCTGTTTTCTTATTCGATGCTATCCGACACACTATCCTCGTCCTTCATTGTCAAGTCAACGTTTATAACATCAAAATTTGACATATTGGTTGAGCTTGTTTCTAGGATGGTCGAACGGGTCAACAAGAAATGGGAGGTTGATGCTGCTAGTGGCAATGCTCGAATCACTTGGATATTGTGGGATAATTTTTCTCACTTGATGACTTCGAAAGAAGATGGACCACAATACAGTTATAATCAAATTAATTGAATGAATGTTTGTGGTGTGGATGAGTAGATAAACTTGATGTGCCATACACGGGCAGTGGTGGGATGATTGGCTTGAAGGGTCCCTCAAAAGTTTGAGATACTGGTGAAGGATTCAGCGCACTAGGCTTTTGGAGGAAACCCTTGTACTAATATCCAACAATATTGATCGTCGAAGGAGAAAAACATATATCATAAGTCTAAACCAATCTCTATTAGGCATAGAAGGATTTGCTCAATGAATAGGTCGCAATCCAAGCAACAAATTTTTGAAGTGCCCTCAATCATAAAATGACAATAAAGTAAAGCACATGGAACAAAAACAATATAAATAAGGCAAGAAAAACAATGTAAAGGTAAACACAATTCCCTAAAACATTCATTGCATTCATTTAATAGCATCTGATTTGAACATCGAGTGGGTCATCTACTTTGAAAGACCTTGCATGAATCAGGAGCCTGCAGAATGGATTCGTTGAACCACGTGAAGTAACAATAACTTACATGTTTTTTGAAATTGTGAGTATAGGTTCTTGGGTAGTGATTCAAGACCAAGCTCTTATTGTCCCTCATGTCTCTTTCTTTTATTTTTGTTGGGTTCGTGCCCCCCACTTGATTCTAAGTCCATGGGTTCCGTCCCTATGGTTGTGTCTGTCCCTTTAAGTACACTAGTGAGGTACGTGTCATCATCTATGGGTTTTGTGAAATTGCACTCAACGATGAAGTTCGCAAGTGCTTGTCCATTGATTGCAGTACAAGGTTGGAACCGAATGTCATACGAGAAGAGTCTCACCGCCCATTGAGACAATTGACCCCCAAAGTCATCGTCCATTACCTTATTCAAGGGCACATCCGTGATGAGCGTGATCTGATGGGTTTTGAAGTATGGACACAACTTGATACTTGCTTGATAGAGAGAGCAAAGACTAGCTTCTCTATTCTTGTGTAGTTCAACTCAGATGGTCTCAAGGCATGAGAGATGTAGTAGATAAGCTTTTGGAATTTCCCTTTGTCCTTGACAAGGACGACGGAGACAGCATGGTCCAACACAGCTAATTATATTTGGAGCTCGTCCCCAGGCATGGGAAATGGTCAGCTTAGGGAGTTGAGCCAAGTGCCTCTTGAGTTCGCAAAATGTTTCGCTACACTCTGCGGTCCATTCAAAAATTTTGCTAGCTTTTTTAGAGCTTTGAAAAAGGGAAGACTTCTCTCCGCAGCACGAGAGATGAAGCGACTCAAGGCGGCTATGCGTCTCGCGAGTTGCTGGACCTATTTTTAGAAATGTTGGTTCCTCCATGGTCATCAATGCTTGGACCTTGTCAGGGTTGGCCTCAATGCCCCGTTCACTTACGATGACCCCAATGAATTTTCCTGAACTCACTCCGAATGAACACTTGGTTGGGTTCAATTTCATGTTATATTGCCTAAGTGCCGCGAAGGTCTCTTGGAGGTCGACCAAGTGGGACCCCATCATAAGGGTCTTGACGATCACGTCATCTACATAGACCTCAAGGTTCCGCCCGATTTGTGAGGCGAAGACCTTGTTCACCATCCTTTGATAAATAGCACCAACATTCTTGAGTCCAAAGGGCATAACAACATAGAAGTAAATTTAATTTGATGCTATAAATGCGGTCTTTTCCTGGTCACAAGGATACATTTTAATTTGGTGATAACCTGAGAAAGCATCAAGAAATGAAATGACCCTATGACCCGCAGTGGAGTCTACAAGTTTGCTAAGGTTAGGAAGAGGGTAGTCATCTTTGGGACACGCTTTGTTGAGGTTGGTGAAGTCTACACACATCCTCCACTTCCTATTACTCTTCTTTACCATCATAATATTAGCTTGCCACTCGGGGTACTTGAGTTCTCGGATGAAGTCTGCGTCCAAGAGCTTCTTCACCTCTTCTTTGATCACCTCATCTTTTCCCTTGAATAATTGCGTCTTTTTTGTTTTACAAGGATGGCCCTCGGGATGATGTCGAGAAGATGTTCAGTGACCTCAGGGTCGATGTCGAGCATGTCCACGAGTACCCATGCGAAAATGTCCTTGTTTTCTCTCAAGAGGGTGATGAGTTCTTCCTTCTCTTTGGGGGCAAGATGCTTCCCCACTTTGGTGGGGTTGAGCCCATCGAGGATCACATCCTCCGTCTCCCTTCTCACTTTGGGATACACTTCATGAATGCAGATATCAAAATCCTCCTTGGCGACCCCAACACAGCAAGACCTTACCACGTCATCTTCCATGGCTTATTCAACCTTGACTCCTTCTTTATGGACTTGGGGGTCACTGTCTTCAATCTCGTGGTCTTCATGAGAATCAATCTCCTCCCATGGCATGGCCACTTTAGGGTTGTCGCCCTCCTCCCCAATGATGATGGAGGGGTGAAGGGCTTCAACGGTCTCTTCATCCATTACCTCTAAAGGGTCATGGGACTTGGGCTTCTCAATGTTACCATGTCTTGGGAGAGAATGAGGAGGTTTGTTTAGGGCCGCTTAACAGGTGCATGCGTGGCGCGGACGAGACGATGATGCGGTCACTTTATTTTACCCGAATTTTGTGGACGCGGCCACGGGACCCGGTCCTGACTTGGGGATCTGTGCGGCAAACTTACTTGGTCTGGACATTGTGGGTGCGGATGGAGGGGGGGACTTGGATAGTTTGATCTTGTTGTTTGGTCTAGAGGCGGACACGTGTGGGGCAACTTCGAGATTCGGCTTCATTTTCTTCTCTGAGTTGGGAGCCATATCTTTGGTTGTTCCCTTGTCTTTTTCGCCAACACTAAGTCCTCTCTTGTCTTTGGGGTGTTGGTGAACAAATGCTTCTCGAGTCTGATCACAGACATCGAATGGGACGTCGTCATCATCAATGGTAGGTTTTGGGGCGACCCCATTTTTCAGCATAGCCTTCTTCATATCATGATAAGGGTAGATGACTTCGAATTTGTTCTTACCCTTAGCCTTTCTCACCGGGTGTTCCCATACTTTTCTTGGACTCGCAAGAAGGACCGCGACTCGTGGTGAGTTGGGAACTTGACTTGCTGGTGGTTGCCACTGGGTACCATATCGAACTCATCGATGAGGGGACGCCCAAAAATGGATTTGTGGTCTGAGGGAATATCTATCACCATGAACTCGCAGGCGCGAGTCTTTTCCTTTATGGCCTCACCAAGGGTGACGGGAAGAGTGATCACCCCCTTGACGGCGGTGATGACATCATTGAAACCCATGAGTACCCCCTTAAACTCTTTTAAGGAACTCTCCTTGAGTCCCAACTTAATGAATACAACCTAATAGAGGATGTTTACTTAATTTCCATTGTCAATGAACACCCTTTTAATATTGGTCTCGACGATGGCAGCTTTGATGACCAAAGGTTCCTTTCTCATGGACTTCGGAGCCAATTCTTCTTCCTTAAAGAAGATGGTCTTCGATCAATCTCTCTGGTCTTGAGGCTTGGGAGGTGGGTCGATGACAGTCTGCTGGGGGTTTTTCCTTTATGTGATAATCTCAATGGTGTAGGTGTTTCTGGCATAGGTGTTCACACGGTTCACATTTTGCGACCCCCACTCTTGTCATTCGTCTCGCGTCCCCTTTTGCGACCGCAATCATCTTTGGAGACGAATTGACCCTGCTTCCCCATTGAGATGAGTCTCTCTAATACATTGACGATGTAGAAACAATCCTCTATTTCGTGACCATAGTAATTGTGTAGAGAGCAGTATTCATTAGGACGGTTTCCATGGAGTTCGCCCTCGGGGACCCTTGGGGCGGTGAAGTCTTCATGCTCAAGCATGTAATGATAGACCTTTCTGTAGGTGGTGTTGAGAGAAGTGTGACTCCGTACCGCAACCACTTTTGGTATATGTGGGACGAAGGGTGGTAAGTCCTTGCGGTGTCGGGGAGAGATCGCGGTCTCGGGCCCTATTTTTTCTTTTCCAACCATCTCGGTTACCTTGGGGTTGGAAGTTCCCCTTGGACTGGTTTTTTGAGGTGGCGAGCTTGGTCACCTGTTCTAACATGTCCTCTGCTCCAACATGGCTATGGGCCACAACTAACATCTCCTCCCAAGTCTTTGGCTGGTTTGTGGCGAAGGCTATGTGACCGAACTCCACCTTGGAAGGTTGTCATGATCGTCCCATTGTGGGTTCACGACACTCGTATATAGCTTTTCGAAACCTCTCCATATAATAAGCCAACAATTTATTATCCTCATGCCTTATGCTAATGAGGAAGGTCTTGGGCTTAATAGCCTTGCCCGCAGAGACGAACCTCTTGGTGAACATTTCTCAAAACACGTTCCATGAGGTGATGACACCGTCCTCAAGTTCACGATATCAGGCTTGAGCTTGGCCAAATAGAGTACTCATGAACATGCGAGATAGAGCAGCGTCACAGCTCGTCTGGTGAGCCATAAAAAGCTCGAGGGAGGTGACATGATCCAGAGCAACAATGAGTCCATCATATTTCATGTTCCTCATGCGGATTCGAGGGTCCGCGGAAGTTGATCTGAGTTCAACACTCAAGGGTGTGCTTGCCGAAGAGACAACTGGTCTCACAAGGACGACGAATGAGGTGAGTTGGTCGTGGAGCGCTTGCATTTGGGTTTGCAAGGCCTGGATTGCCAGACTCTTGTCTTGCTGAATTTGAGTTGGAGGATGAGCAAAAGTGATGGGGACCTCAGATGCCACATGTGAGAAGTCTCGGGTTGTTGGGAATCCATCTTCCCTTCAGGGTCGCGGGCTTTCAATGGTGCCCGGGTTGGAGTATGAGGCAGTCACTCGGTGATGCAGTACGTTGTTTCACGACCTAGCCATGTCTGACTCTCCATATTCATCTTCATCTCACGAGTACCCCTCAGCGCAGTGACGAGGCCTCGGTTGAGTCCGGTGTGTATACTCAACGCGGACTAGAGAAACTTGCGTGCCTTGAGGACCAAGACGAGTCTGAATGTCATGATGACCTTTAGTGTCTCGGTGGCCAATGTGATTCCATGCGTTGCGGTGGTCTGAGTGAGTCCAGTGTGTGTGTGTGGCACAAACAAGAAAGCTCTCCGCCCCCGCTACTCGAGTTGTAATCGGAGGATAAGGTGGAGGTGGGCCCTGAGCGACAGGTGTCACGTGCACATCATGTGCTTGTGTGGCTTGGGATGCTCTCAGAAGAGTCACCATCTAAGTGGCGAAGTTCCCCATGACGGCGTTGAGTCCATCCATGATGGAGTCCTCAGGTTGAGAAGCTGGAAGAGGAGACGGAGTCCTTGGAACTTAGGAGGGTGAGGCTTGGGCCAGAATTTCTTCAATGTGGCCCCTTAGGTCAGGGGGTCCACGTCCAAGCTCCTCTTGGACTTCTTCACGGGTCGCGGCGACTCGCCCTGTGACGGGGTCGACTCGACTCCCCAATCGGTTACGGGTTGAGGATCCAGACCGCGCACGGGATGTGGTCCTGTTGGTCGCAGGCAGACCATCTTCGACTCGGCTAGGCACCGGACGACCACCTTTCTTAGGTGCCATGGTTTTCGCTCTTGTCAATCAAGGGTAAGGAACGTGGCTTTCAAATTGTTCCCATCAATGGAACCAAGCTGATGCGTCTAATTTTTCTACAAGTCCTTAAACACAAAAGTCCAATGTTGTATCATCTCAAAATCAAGGTTATGGGCCAAATGTGTCCAGGTCTAATAATCCAACGTCCAAAGTCCAGTATCCAGTTAGGGTTTAGAGCCGAGGTCCAAGAACGTAGTCCTAGTCTAAGTTCAAGTGTCTGAATCCATGTGTCCAAGTTAAGGTATCCAAGTCAAGGTTTCCGAGTCGAGGTTATGAGTTCAAGTTCAAATGACTTTGAGAGCAAGGTGTAGGTCTCAGTCACTAATCTTGGTCCTGCAAATGAATGAGTCCTCGTCCAAAAACACGAAAGGAAGCTAGGGAGCTTCTAGAGAGAGAAAGTTTGTAGAGAGAGAAAGAATTCTCCAAATGAAAGTGAAATTAGAAGATCTGAAGATTCCCTCCCACTTACTAGGAGGGGGTATTTATAGGCCTCACTAATGGGTACACATGTCAGTACCTGGTGGAGTTTGGATTTGGGGAAAAATGGGGGACCATTTGGATGTCTCACCAATGGCCGCCACATGTCGTCTTATGATGAAGTTGGACTTGACACTACAAGAAAGGTAATCATTTAGCGACGACCGTATTAGCGATGGATTAGCGACGTCATATTATAGTCCGTCGCTAGTTTCCCCCACGTGAAGGTCTCGTGTTCATTTGGCCTTTGTTAGCGACGGATTTAGCGACGGCTTGTATATGCCGTCCCTAAATTTGAAACCCATATATAAGGAGAGTTAGAATCTCTCCACCATTTTTTACTCTCTGCGTTTTTTATTTCTCTCTCCTGTGGTGGTCCCTTCCTTCTTCCGATGACGACGCCGCTTCCGTGGTGGTCCCCTTCCTTCTTCCTTCTTCCGACGACGACGCCGTTGCCGTGGTGGTCTCCATCCGACGCCGTGGAGTTTTCGTCGATTTTTGGTCAAAAGTCCGAGGTCTCCTCCGTGCCAAACGACCTCTCCTCCGCGTCATTGACGAAATCCGGCGCTCCTCTGCTCCTCTCTCCGGTTTCGGGG
>JAYMTK010000514.1:0-21645 GCA_036897405.1 Pelargonium myrrhifolium
AGGCAGTGCCTATCCGAGGGACTGGGACTATGCCAGGTTCAGGTCCATTGCGGACAAGTGCGGTGCGCTTCTGCTCTGTGACATGGCTCACATTAGTGGCCTTGTTGCTGCTCAGGTTTTTCTCTAATTCCTTTACTTAATTATTTAAGCTGGATCTGTGATTCATTGCGTGTTTGGATCTGATGATCTGAATTAATTTTGTGATTGAGCCTAGTATTTTTCATTTTAGCCTTTTGAGATCTATGTCATCTGTTAATTGCCTCTCTAAAGCATATACTTCACATTAGATCAGCAGACTGAAACCTGTATACTGATGTTGGATCTGCATTAGCTGTGACTTGATTTGGAAGTCAACTAACTTGAAACCTCTTACTACTTGATAGGATTGTTTATCAATGCTTGTTTAAATTCTGTTAAATATGATTGAGATCCAACTTCAAGACTGTTTATTAGTTGTAGTTTGTTAATGCACTTAGTTAACATTTGGCAGCTTCTTTGTTGTGAATGTGCTTAGAGTCATGAAATTGATCTAATTTAATAGGTTTATGTTATGCAGTCCCATCAGAATTTTTTCTTGAGAAGTTGGATTCAGATTTGATATGTCTAATACTAGCCTGCTACTTTCTTTTTCAATCTGCTCAAAGTAACCTTTCATCTTGGGTGTAGGAAGCTGCAAACCCTTTTGAATACTGTGACATTGTCACAACCACAACTCACAAGAGCTTGAGAGGTCCCAGGGCGGGTATGATTTTCTACAGAAAGGGGCCTAAGCCACCCAAGAAGGGCCAACCAGAGGGTGCAGTCTATGACTTTGAAGACAAGATTAACTTTTCTGTCTTCCCCTCTCTTCAAGGTGGTCCCCACAATCACCAGATTGGTGCCCTGGCAGTTGCCTTGAAGCAGGCTAATACTCCTGCATTTAAGGCTTATGCTAAGCAAGTCAAAGCCAATGCCGTTGCCCTTGGAGAGTTCCTGATGAGCAAGGGATACAAGCTTGTCACAGGAGGAACTGAGAACCACCTTGTCTTGTGGGATCTTAGGCCTCTTGGGTTGACTGGTAAAATGACTTAAACTCATTGGTTTAGGTGCTTGATGCAAATTTAATTGATAGAATTCTAATTCTATGGTGCTGTTATTGCAGGCAATAAGGTTGAGAAACTGTGTGACCTGGCCAACATTACTGTAAACAAAAATGCTGTGTTCGGTGACAGCAGTGCCTTGGCACCTGGAGGAGTGCGTATTGGTAAGGATCTTCTCCATGAATTTGACTTAATTTATACTTTAAATTACTGTGTAAAAGAAGGTTTGTATTTTTGTTGAAGTTTTAATTAGAGAACATTGCTTGCTGGAAACAGCTCGAGGATGAAAATTTCAAATCCAGTGATAGTGTCCTCACATCTCATGAGGAAACCCTTTATCAGGAATTACTATAATTCATATAGTACTCCACTATATACACCCTATTTCTCAAAGAGGAGGGATCTACTTGGTTTAAAGCTGTTTCTCTTTTCATGATAGTTCTACAAAGGCAAAATGGTCACTTGAGAGCAGCCTTTCAAACAAAATAAAACATGACTATGCTTTTATTTATTTGGTTTCTGAATCAATCTTCTGCCTCTTGATCGATGTCTGGACAAGTTTTCAGCTAGTAGTTTTCAGGAATTAGTCTGTTTTAAAATGAACAGGATGGGCCCAAAGCTCATTGATAGTCTTTTACTGTAGTCTTGGACTCTGGAAATCAATAACTTATGCAAGTTCAGTTCAGGTACATGAATTGGTCAGTTGGCTATTGACTATCCAGCATACTTACAAATTCATGATAGTTTGGAGTCTACTTTCTGTATTATATGTATGTTAAAGGTGTAATGTATGAGTGAGTGATGAGTCTGTTTTGGTAGGTACCCCGGCCATGACATCGAGAGGTTTGGTTGAGAAGGACTTTGTGCAGATTGGAGAATTCCTCCACCGGGCTGTGACCATCACCCTGAATGTTCAGAAAGAGTACGGAAAGCTATTAAAGGACTTCAACAAGGGTCTGGTTAACAACAAAGAAATCGAGCAGCTCAAGGTTGATGTTGAGAAGTTTTCATCCTCATTTGACATGCCTGGCTTTAAGATGTCCGAGATGAAGTACAAGAACTAGATCCAAAAGGATCAGATAACTACACTGTATTTCTCTTTAAATTGCCAAAATATTCAGGAAAAGAAGAAAAAGTGTTTTCATTGTTAGCATTGTAGGTTAGTGCCTGGTTTTACTGAATCTGTTGTTTCATACTCATTATGGGTGTTCATGTATGTATTGCTTTAATATCCTCAAACAATAAATTCTAGTATTGAAATTTGAATTGTGTACCAAGCCTTGCTAGAGCGGTTTGGTACTCACTCTAGTCTAAGCTAGGTCAAAGATTTGTGGATCAGTAAATGGCAGTACTGAAATTTGAATAAAAATTGTGATTCCATATTCCACTTGGATCATTCTTTTGGGTGAAATTAAGCATCCCTAATACCACGTTAGCCAAAGTGACCATACAACTATGGTTGGCAATTTGGACACAAACCTGATGGTACCCAACCCTAGCTAGCCCAACTCGAAGTTGGTCGGGTTGGGTAAACCCGCACAATCAGTGTATTTTAGTCCTACAACCCTAATTGACCACACCCAAAAATTCAATCAACCTAAAAACCCTACAGGATTAGGTTAGGGTTTAACAACCAAAACCCAACCCTATATTTGTCAGCTCTACGTACAACCATCAAAACATTCATTCCGTCCCAAAATAAGTTCCCAAATTCACTTGGTCTCAAAATGAGTGTCCATCTTATGTATGAGTTATCAATAATATCCTAATAATATCCTTATAATATGTTAATTAGTATCTCTTGACAAACGATGATGAGGATACAAAAGTAGATATACTACACTAACTTTTTAAATTTTCCTCAATGAAAATAAAGACACTCATTTTGGGATGTAGGTGAAAGAGAGTAACAAATAACGTATGCGTGTGTGTTATAGATTTGTAGGAGAGGAGGTAGGTCCCTCTTTTGTGGGAAATCAGCTACTCTGTTTTTTGTTACTTCTGTAAACACAAATAATGACACCTAAAGAATAAAACAATTACTTGGACCACAAAAATTGTGCCATCTACATTATATTATCACAGGCTAAACATAATTAGGTATGTCTTCCAATAAAATTTTACATACAAGACAAAAGGACACCTGCTGTGCTGTGCTGTGCCATCCAATCCAAGCTCATTTGGAGAGCTTCACTCAAATATCTCTTGAGCTTCAATTATACTGTGCTGGCTGAAAAGGACACCACCACAAATCGATTACACACCAATCCAAGTGAAACAACCTAACTATAGAGCTAACAGATGAAAATGTCTTACTGATCATCTTTCGTGACCCGATAGTATTTCTCTGCATGCTGCCGCTGACCAATTAGTTGCGCAAACCGCTCATCATGAGTAATAACTATCAGTTGAAAGTTTTCTTGACCTTTTCTATCCTCCGTAATTCTGTCACAAAGAAATGACAATAAATATATATGTATAAACGTGTCCACCGCCAAATTCCCAAATAAAGATATAAATATCTTATACCTCAGGAGCGCCGCTGCAAGACTCTCAGCATTTGGCCCATCCAGATTTGTGGTGGGTTCATCCAGTGCTAGTATTCCACAATTGAGGCAGAAGGTTTCAGCCAACGCCAATCGAATTATCAGGGAAGCAAGAACCTGAAATCAAACATCACTTTTTATATTTTTCTGCTTTGAAATATATACACGTGACAAATCATGCATTAATCACTCGCACCTTTTGACCTGCACTGCATCTGCCTCTCATTTCTAGCTCTGCATCACCAGTCTGCATGATAACCTGTCTCGAAGCAATGGCAACAAAACAAAATGTAAAATAATGAAAACTGCAAGAGGCAAGCAAATCAAGAATTAATACATAAACAAACACCATACCCTGTAACTGTAAGAACGAGTCCCAGCACCTTCAGAATCGGAATGAATGCTAATGTAATCTATATCTTGTCCCCTGTAGGTTTGTTGCCACAGTTCCCTGATGATTTTGTTTATTTCTTCCATTTTCATTGTGTGGAAACGCATGAGTGCCCTAAAAGGGATATAAAAATAGCAAATAACAATCAATGATAAAATTTACATAGAAAATAAGAAAATTAAGTCTCGAGAGAGAACCTTTGTCAATTGATTTAACACAAGGTAATCCTAAAAGATTTTTAACTTGTTAAATTTGATATTGGGCTGCAAATATATTCCACTACTAAAAGATTTACTTTATTACAAGGGTTTCACTTGCACCATTATATAGACCCTTTTCATTTTATATTTTACCATTGTGCGATCACTTAACACTCCGCCTCACGTGCAGGCTGAATAAGAGATCGGCATGAGCCCGGGCCTGCATGTGGATAAGTGGGCTTAAATCAAGAATATCACTTAACACTCCCCTCACGTGCAACCCAAATAAGAGAGATGGGCACAGGCCTGAGCCTGCAAGTAGATAGGTGGACTTAAGTCGAGAGGTAAGGCAGACAGGCCATAAGGCCCAAACAAAATCGGCTCTGAAACCATGTTAAATTTAATATTGGGGTGCACATATAATGGCTAGGGCTTCCACTACTAAAAGGTCAACCTTATTATAAGGGTTTCACTTGCACCATTATATGTAGCCTTTTCATTTTATGTTTTACCGATGTGGGATCACTTAACACTCCTTCTCACGTGCAGGCCGAATAAGAGAGATGGGCATGAGCCTGGGTCTGCACGTGAATAGGTGGATTTAAGTCTAGAGTATCCCTTAACATAACCAAAAGAAAAAAGAGAAACAAGAAAAATCTTTCAAGTTTCAACTGATTCTCCGACACAAAGTGGGACAAAGTGACATCCTTCTCCCTTGATGTTGGAATTTAGGTACGAGTTACTTGTACTGCATGCATAGCATGGAGCACTAAACAAACAATTCATCAGTAGAAACAGTGATTAGTGGAAGTCCAGTAATCAAGAAATAATTTATGCATTTAATGACCTGAGACACAGTTTTGACATAAAGATGGATAAACAGCAGATCACACTATAGAAAGAAGAAAAAAAAATCTATATATATATATATATATATATATTTGATTGCCACAAAAGGGTCTCACCAAATGCAAATTGAGGGATAGGCAAAAACCAATATTGAGCTGAGTTAGTATAGCATTCAAAAATTCAAATTTGGATTGTTAGTAGAACAGAGTGGCAAAAGAAAGAACATAATGTCCAGTCATCATCACCGAGTAACTATTATAGCATTCAAGAATTCAAATGTAAAGTGGAACTTGCAAGTTACATTCAAAAAAGACAGATTTTGGTGCCACAACTGTTCCATGTATTTCTTCAAATAGCATACAGAACAAGAACAACATTAAAACATATTTGAAAAGCTTACTTGTCAAGTGCATTGTAATATCTGTCCAAGTCTTTGTTTGCCATCTCAGTTGTCTGCCAAAAGTTCGAGTTAAATACTACCATGGAAAGAGAAAAAGAACACAATTGAGTAATTAGAAATATTGCGCACCTTAAGCTGAATTAGCTGATCAAAGTACCTCTTGTCGATGTCTTTGTATTGTGCCTGTTTAAGCTCAACTTTATTCTTTGAAATATTGCACTGATAGACAGACGTTGTCCCATGACATCTGTTTAACTGCATATTGAAAGCCACATAAAGAAAACTTAAAAAACAAAAAGAGAGAGGTTGCTTAAAGTAAGATAAGATACCAAAATAGCAAATTGGATTTAACAGAATGTGTGTTAATACAGCTAGAAGCTTTCAAGAACATCAAGCAGGAACCTGGTCCATGTTTTTTACTCAACCACTGGACCACACTGCACTTTATATGCAGGATCAGAAAGTGAGAGGTAGAGTAGTTCTCTTTAACAACTCAAGACTTCCTTCTATAAATAGAGGAAAGATGAATAACTCTTTTCCCTTGACATTTCCTTTCTTATAAGCTTATTAAATATACATTTTCAGATGTTAGATCCAAGTACTGTTATTTTCTTTTAGGCTTTACTCTTGAACATTTCCCGTACAGATACAGAAAGTAGCAACAATCCTATTGGATGCACTTCAGTATACTCCATTAACCAGTTCAATAAAAAAAAATCTCATGTAACTTTAATGTCTTCAGTAGCCTGTAAAATTAGCATACACACGGAAAGGAAACAATATGATAAACTCAATACCTATTAACAAATATAGGACAGCTTTCCAAATATATTGACACACCATTAAAATAGTAGGTTTATTATTACTAATAAAGCATTAAAGCTTGACAAAGTTGACACCATTGAAATTAAAATAATAATTCGTCTGCCATGCTACTTAGGCTCAATTCATTTAATGTAAAATTTCCAGTTGTATTTGGAAGGACATAAAAATTGGAAACCATTTTACACTTTTAACACCAATAGATCATATCATGCAAACGTCGGGAAAATGTGGTGTTTGATGTGTGAAATTTGGTTGAAGCAATTTGGTCAATCTTATGCATACTAGATTAAAAAGAAAAACAATATTGAGTTATTATATGTATATAAAAATATAAAAAGTTAAAAGGTCACATTAGTATCCCTAACTTGGATCCAAACTTATAATTCTAATTAGTATTTTGAAATACTATAAGTACTAATACACAAACATTTATAAACAAACAAGAACTTACTTCTGCTTTTCATATTCTAAAATACCTGAAAAGTAAAAAAGAATAGAGCTATGTTTTATGTGGAAAAGGAACAGCATGGAAAGCGTATAAAAAAAAGAAGACGAAAAGGCAAATAGAAATGTATCAGTAATATTGACATATACCTCAGAAAGAAGTCTCTCCCTTTCTTGTGAAAGCTTTACGAGTTCAGCTTCTACGGTGGAAACCCCACCAATCTTCAATATTTTATCTTCCAGCAATTCAATTTCACGGGCAAGCTCATCCACATCGGCCTTTGTTTTCCTGTAGTTCAAATTGTCCTCGATATTGCGTCTTAACTGATCTTGATTCCTCATCAAGTCCTTGCTTTTGTTTAGTTCAGCTAGAATTTCCTGTTTCCTACTATCACAACTTTGAAGTTGAGACTCCGATAAAGATTGCTTTTCTTGCAGTTCCTTCAACCTCTCTCCTTTCTTTGAATCATAATACCTGGTAGAATAAAACTGATAATCAAGATCATAGACATGGAAGACCTTTTAAATATCAAACTTTCAGGTTCAATAAACATACTCTTTTATCTTCGAAGTCATTCTAAGTAGTGCCTCAACTTCCTGCTGGTAATTTCGTTTTTGTCCAGCCAGATCCTCATATTCGCGTTCAAGTTTAACTTTGAAGTCATTATAATCACTCATTAGTTTTTCCTTCTCCTTGGACAAGGGACCAAGAGCTTCCACCAAATGCTGAAAGTACCAAGATGATCGGTGCATACTATTACTAAATGATAATATAGAACTTACATTTCATGGAGATAGCACAGTAAACTTTTTTGTCGAAAAAAGGTACAGCTACATGGTCTCAGTTTTTGGACTGAGATTCTAAAAAGAAAAAGACATTGAGCAGTTATTATAGATCTCTCACAAAACAAACAAATACTAGTGCACATACTTGACAACACTAGTCCATCATCAGCCATATTTTCTCTTACCAGGGTTGGGTTATCTGGAAATGTTATTACTTGATATTGTTTTTCATTAAGACATTTCTCTTAAAGACCAAACCACAAAGTCCAACTCAACAGTCTGAGACTACCTATGCACCAGACTATGGTCTATGAACTGAGTGGACAAGCAAAATAGAGAAAATAAGGGTAACCACAAGAAAAGAGGGAATCATGTACACTTCAAGGGCCCTGGGACTTCCCATCATGGCACATGTACACACATTTGAGAGAGATAGACACCAGAACTTTTGTCGTATACTTGTATTTGCATATTTTACATGGTTGAATATACAAATTGCACACTGCCTGTTATACTATAATCAGAATCACTGTAACATGAGGCATGTCAGAAAATACATTTGAGTCTATTTACATGTAATACATTATGAAGCCATTTAGCCATTGGGAATGGGAATCTTGCTCTCTTTATATTTAGATGGAAATCATGGAATCAAAAAGAGCAGATGCGGAGAATGGCAAAAGTGATGACGGTGGGAATGAAAATAAAAATGAATGATTCCTTTTTTCTGTTATAGAATCAATGGTTTCTAATTTACATACAAAACAGAGGTGATTCCCATAAAAAAAATGAAGCATATGCAAGCATGTATTATCTATCAAATATACTAATTGAACTACTCTCATCCAAAAGAAAAAGAAAACCGTACTCTCATATTTCTACAACCTTGTATATTTTCATGAGTTAGATATCACTAAAGAAAACCCACATGGGTTTGTGGGAATGAGAACACAAGATTTCCACCACTATGACAAGCAATAACCAGATATATGTAAAAAGAGAAAACAACCTTCTCATCAAGTTCAACTTGACTTTTCTCCTCTGCCAGGCGCTCCAGATCTTCTTCTGCCTTTTTAACATCACGCAACATATTAGCTGCTTTCATTTTTTCCTCCCGTATGGTGTGCCATCGTATTTGAATGTTTGATAAATCATTTTCCATGTACCTCTGTTCATCTCTAAGCTTCTCCAGTTCATTATGGAAATTATCTCTGGTTGCCAAAAATAAGTAATAATTCATCACTGGGAAACAACTTGTATAGTAAAAGATGGAAGTAGCCCAGGTCACATAAGTTGAAAAATGAATGTCACTACTAATTACTTGATCATAGAGCACACTAATCTATAAGCTTATCTAGCACACACCGCAAACTAATTAAGCAGCTGAAGTTCAACTCTTAAATAGTTAGACGCTATTGCAAAGTTTCTTACTTTGTGCTCTGTAACGTATTCAGCTCCGACTGGATTTCTTCCATGGATCTGACACCTTGTCCTCGAAAATCAAGCTTATACTCCAAATCTTCGACTTGCTTTTCCCAGTTCTGAATTTCTTGGAATAGCCTGTCAGCAGTTTCAATGGGCTGCACCAAGGCCTCAACTGAGTCCTTGTCCGCCTTCACTTGTGCTAAAACACCCAACACCTAGAAGTAAGAACATTTACCCATCAGAACCCTCGTGATTATCATTATAAAATGCAGCAGAAAAATATTTAATTCGTGAGTATCTCCCAAAGCACCCTAGAACAATTTCCATGGTTGTTACACATAAGATTGGGGAAGGAGTAAAAGAACATATCTTGCCACAGCAAAGATAGAACTAATTGCTACAATTACTTAGAAAATGATACTCATCTTCATTCCCATGCAGGAACATGAAGTTTGCACCAATGCGAAAACACGATACAGAACTAATTGCTACAATTACTTAGAAAGGCTTATACTCAGAAAAAATGATACTCATCTTCATTCCCATGCAGGAACATGAAGTATGCACCAATGTGAAAACATGATACTTGTGTCACTATTAGCGAATATTATTCAACTTCCTGATACCACATTTCAGCTGCTGTGAGCAGAATGAACAAAAACTGTTTCATCATTCACCTTTCTCAATATGCAACATAGGCAATCTTCTTGATTTCCACTACATCAGCCTGCATGTGCCTAGGATATTATGTTCATCACTGTGCTGTCATGACCCATCTCACTCTTTAATGTCAGAACTGTTGGTTCTCATGCACAACAGAATCATCTTAGTCATCTTTAAATTCTGCTAAGCGGAATCTTTAAATGAATATCCGTGCTTGTTCTGATCTAATCAAAATCAGTAACCTATTTCAGAAGTTTGATTTAGAAAACATGGTTCCCAGAAACTTGCAACATTTGTTTTAAAAGTATGATTCACCCTGAAGATATGCCACATATATTTAACAATTATTGATCAGACGCCACTACAAACTCACTTTCCCTCTTCATCCTCCCAACTTAGCATGTTTCTAAAACTATCTTCTTTATGTGCTATTTTTGTCTAATTATTTGAGCCCAAGTAATTCTGTTCAATTTCTTGAAACAAACTAAAATTCATTACTGAATCATTTATATGCCCCACTTTTGTCCCATCTTTTCAGTCTCTCATAGCTTCTCTAATTTCTGATTACTTTGCAGAAATATCCACAATTTGCAACTTTGCCAGGTTACAAGGTTCACCTGAACTTAACTCCACGTTAGTTCATCTAACAAGCTACAAAGCAATTCTACTAGAGCTCCTCTACACAAGAAAAGTTTCTTAGATAATCACATCTAATAACCTCTAAAATTAACCAAAATCAGCACTCTAACAGTCTTCATCGAAATAAGAACTCATAATTACGGAAAATGATGAGCATCACTTGATCAAAACTGAAAGGAAATTAATTCCAACTCTGCTACTCTGTACTATCCTATCAATAATGGACCCGACTACTTCATTCCAACTCTGCTACTCTTCTATCAATAATGGAGCTGACTACCTCATCCCAACTCTGCTATTCTTTCCTATCCTTTAAAAAATAGTAGACCCTGTGCCGAATAAGAAATATACAAAAAATATTCTTGGCAGAACTATCCAAAAAAAAAACCTAAAAACAGTAAACATACTTAATATGTGTGGGGGTGATGACAAAATTAGCAGTTAACTAACGTTGTAAGTTATTACAACTACATGAAGATATCCAGAAGTAGCATAAATAAGCAAGATAACTTCAATAGGAATTGAAGACGTGTAGTAGCAGTGAAATTTTGGGACCAAGTTATGCCTCTCAGAGTTTAAATTGGATAGGCTAAGCCCTTTACTCTATTCTTTTACTGTACTCCTTAATCTGGAGGATTCAGGTGAAATACTGTTCTGAGTAGGTCTCTCCCAGATGAACTTGAACGGCTGCTGGAGAGAATCCTTTGTGGTTTGAGGTTGGTTGACAGTATATACAAGGAGAAATTGAAGAAAGTAGACTTATCTGATCTTTAGCTATTTAAGAGTTCAATATTCAATTTATCAAGTTAATCAAGCAAAAATTCTAGAAATCAAGTACAAGGACAGATAATTACATCATCATGGGCCTGAGACTTCTGATCCAACTCTTCAGTAAGTTCATGCAAGCTTCTCTCTGCAAGAGGTATCATTTCCTTACCGATTTTAACATATTCTTCATAAACCAAACGAAGCTTGTCCAACTGCTGAAAATAAGAGTCTGCACCAGAGGACTCAACAGCCAGCACTTTCATATGCTCAGCAGAACTTGCAGCCTTTACTCTTTGCTGTAGTTTACCCAAAAATAAACATAAATTATTAATCAAAACAACAAAAGGTACATTAAGTTCAAGGATTTTATGAATCTTGATTAAAAATGACCGCATGACCAGCAAGCATTAATGAAATGTTTCAGAAGCTCATTAGTAAGTTAATAGTAGTCTTAAAGAATTTAAATGAAAAAATAGCAAACCTTCTTCACAAAATCATCCTCCTCTTCAGCAGAGAAAGGGCGCTCACAGCAAGGGCAAATATGATGAGCTCGGGCAACTCTTTCAAAAGGATCAAACATTTGCCGCATACCATCTGCAATGTTGTATTTGCTGCAAGCAATGCGCCAGGAAAGAAGAAAAAAAAAAACACATTTTGAACCACAACTTTCATACAAATACGTTGTTATGTTTACAGCACTTGTTCAGAAATCGGATGATATTTGTGAAGCAAAAATTACAAACCTTTTCTGGACATCCCTTTTTTCCTTGGCAGACTCCAAGATTGAAATATAAGAATCTATATTCAGAAGTTGCTGACCTAAAGACTGGATTCTGGATTCAATAAATCTCCTCCTCGCTGAATTAGGATTAAAAAAAAAGTGTAAATTAATGAACCATGATACAGAATAAAGGGATGCACTAATCTGTTGAACAAGAAAAGTGGCTAACATCAAAAGTAATTTTTTACTAGCGCAAGTCAAAGACTTGATTGTACTGAACTCACTAATTTGATTCTTCAAGCTTAATAATAGTATATCAACCATTTTGCTATTCATTGTACTTGCAGAAAATTAAGAACCTAGGTTTCTAGCTAATGCTTTTATTGAATCCAATCAATCCCTTTATAATTGACAATCAATTGAACCATGGTAGATAGATTATACGTATGAAGGCCTCAAATTATGTTGGTACTTTCCTAAGATTAACACTTTGGCCAGATAATGTATCAAAAGCTCATATTTTTCTACCTACTAGTACATATAGCATATATAGACAAAATGTTGTGTATCCTGTAACATTCTAAAATAAAAACTAAAAAGTGCAACAACATATGTGAATCGGAGTATCCTGAGTATCTATAACAAAACAAAGAGAATCACCACAAAAAATAGATTCTAGCACTAAAAATACTTACAGTCCATATCTTTACGGTGTTTGGACAGGTTATTATTAACTTCTTGAATTTTCATCTGCAACATATTTACCTCCTTCTCTGCCTCACGAGATTTTGAGTTCAAGTCATCAAACTCCATTCCTAGAGCCCTGTACCAGTGTGATAGTTTGAGGAATGATTTTGAACCCAGGGTATTAATGATATCAAGGAGTTATCTGATATCCTGCTTTTTTTTTTCTTCATATTTTTGCAGGAGAGTAACATGGCATTACTAGCTACAAAAATGTGAAAATACAAGAGTAAATGAAATAGAAAATCTAACACATTTACAACCTGCTCACACTAATTGCTCCTACTAAAGTCTTACATGAGAAAGGGTCAAAAAACTGAAATTAAAATGCAAGAAGTTGATAATAGGTTATACTGGATGCTAATATAGAAATGGTTTCATACAGCTTAGTTATATCAAGTAGGAATTCCTGGTAGAGATATCATCCTTGAAGCAAGAATACGGGTATGCGTACCCAGTACGTCTGTACGACTATTTTAAAATAAATTCTAGGTACGGGTAGGGAAGGGTACTTATTACATATAAAATATTATGTGCATATAATTTGTTAAAAAACTAATGACTAACACGTAACAAGAAATTAAAAACAAAACATATTCAGTAAACCCAGGAATGGTGTTCTTTGCTGCATTAGTAAAACCCCTCACATAATAAAGATTTCTAGCAGAGTGAAAGGGAACTCCACCAGAAAAAACATTCTTGCTATATCAGATTTCAATTGTTCCCTAAATTCAACATTAAAAGCTTTTTCTAAAGCTGATTTTGGTAACAAGTTTTTCCTTTTCTTAAAACTATCAAATGCAAGCGATGAAGTTGAGAATAGAAGAATAGAAGAAGGAATGAAATAGGTTTAAGTTTGCTGGGTTTTGTTTATATAGTATGGTCTCTTAGAAGAATAAATGAAGTTCATGATTTATGTTTTCAAATCTGATTTCCAGATTTTTTTTTTTAATCAATAAATGGCAGGTTAGAAGAGGCAGAATCCTCATAAATTGGTAATTGCAGTCATTTAGTTGTTTCTGTATTTTAATTAGTTATGTATATTTATATTATTTATATTTTTTGAAGCAGGTACCCTTACCAACACTTGACCGCACCCAAGCCGTACCGAAAAGTACCCCAAAAAATATACTGTTAATGTGACTTGGGTAAGTACCCACTAAGTACCAGTACCCGGTACCGGTAGGTCCTCCTCCTGGGAGTACCTATGCTTCACAGGATATCAGTTGGTGAAGAAAGTTTTAGGGGTTAGAATGACCTTAGGGTTTGAGTTATTTCCTTCCTCAAATCCTTGTCAGGAGGAAGCCTCCCCTTCAGAACTCCTCTGATTCTATCCTTGTGTTCATCAATTCTGGAATAAGAAAAAAACGCTGATAATCTAAGCTTGAAACTTTGAGAAGAAAAAAAGGGGGGATGAATGCATAAGAATAAAGGCAGATGAAACGTGGTGAAACGCAAACATCCAGCTTACATCTTTCTATGTTTCTTCTTATGATTCTCCAGCTCGGACTTCTTCAGAGACAATTTCACTCTATCCTCAGAATCACCCACTAGTATGTCTCTCTCTCGACTAAGAGCTTTTATTTTTTGTTCTATGTTGTATAGTTCACTCTGCTTTTGGTGTATGTTTGACTCAAATTGTCTTTCATGAATCTGCTTTGTCTTCCTCTCAACCTCAATTTGCTGCAAAGAAAAATTGAGGCCCAAATATTACATATTCTTTTATAAGACTTATGTTCCAAATCCAAATCAAGATCACTGAGTTTAGGCAATACTCACCATGTTCTTTTCTCTTTCATCCATGTGTACGAGATTAACATTAGGAATTTGAAGCTCGTACCTATCACGCTCATTTTTCTTCTCTTCAATGCGTTTCAAAATTCCATTCTGCATGAACTCAAAAGGTTAAAAAAAATACATAAAACATGAAGGTGTTGCCGCTTGGTAAAGTTACCAAAGATACAGTATTAATAACATACCTTGATCTCAGCTTTCGCATGCTTTTGAGCATCAATATTTTTCCAACGATCATTTGCATCCATGTAGCAATCCCATGCCGTCTTAAGTTCTGTTTCATTTGATTTCTGAAATAACATCCTTCAAATCAATAGTCGCTGTAGTTAAAGTAAACTAACAAAACTTGATGGACATTAGTTTAAACTTGAGTAACTTGAAGTTATGTAGACCCAAACATGGAGAAAACATCCATGTGCACATATCTATATATGTTACAAGCAAAAGAAAACTCTTGCCATGAGAACAAAAACTAACCTTTTTATCTTCCAAATCCTTCTCAAGATCTATCAACCTTGTTTTTATTCGGTTTGTGAGGTTCATTGCAACTTCATTGCTAAAGGGGGTATTTGGTAGGGACCCCAAATTATGTTTGGAAAAAATATTTTGAATAGTAGAATCTCGTTCAGTCTTCAAAGATATATGTTCCTACAGCAAGAGGGAAAACAGCTTATTTGAATAAATTTCATCTGACTACAATGAACTTTTCGAGTAAAAATGTGGTTCAATGGAACAATACTTCGGCTTTATTTTGCAGCTTGCTAATTTCCCAGATATAGTCATTAATTGTCTGCTTCAGAAAAGAAGTTTTGGTCTCTGTGTCATTCATTTCTCTCTCCAACTTGCTAATTTTAGATTCCAAAAGTGCAATCCTTTCTTCAAACTTGGCTTTCCATTCCATCAATTCTTCATCAGTGTCTACATAGAACCACATCAAAGAGAGCAGTAAATTATAAATTTTTGAAACAGTAAATTCCATAATACAGTATCCATGTGATCCTCTATTTCACTGGATGAACAAACAATAAGCACCAGTACAAGGAGAATGATTTTAAACCAGCCAGAAAATAAAATAAAAGAACTGAAACTACAGTTGTCGTGCTATTCTAGGTGTTCACAGACCTTCATTTTCCTCAGCAAGAGCTGCATACTGTTTCTGCTGCTCCTTAAACAAAGTGCTTCTTTCAGCAGTTTTAGTTGATATTTGGTCTTGTAGTTTCCTCAGATCTTTCAATGTTACTTCAGTGTGATGAATTTTAGCATCCACATTTTGGATGGTACTATCCAACTCCTGCATTTGAATTGTCAAAGCTTCTTTCTTTTCTTGATCTTGAGTGATGCTCTCACGAAGCTGTTATAATGCAGATGTACCATGGATCAACAAAAGCACTCCCCAAAGAAACAAGGAAAAGGTCCCATGGTTAATGAATTATGACTATGAGCACTGCTCCAATTTAGGCCTGAACTATTTTTACCTCGATATGGTCCCTAAACTTTAATAGTATATACCAACATGATCCCTGCCATTACAAACTGTGGCAATAAATTCAAAAAATATATATATCAAATTAACCATTGCTTGATGATGTGGCAGTCCAGTGGTCAAAAAATCATTACTTAATTGAAATGTAATGAATTGCCACATATACCCTTAACTTTTACAAGTTTTTGAATAAGTATAATTCATTTATTTAGTTTTCAAATTTTCAAGGATTGGCACTCTTTAAATTCTTCTCTCTCCTAAATTCATCTCTCTCCCCCACCCCATCATCGCCCTGGGATGTTGCTCATGATGGCAACTTGAGCTGCTCCAAGCGGCAACAACCTCCCACAGCTCCAGCCGCATCACCTTCGCCAGCAGCTCTGTTTCAGTTCACCATGGATAATAGCCTTCACTGCCTTCCACCACGAAATGAAGGCCAAGCCACCGAGTAGAAACGAGGGCCAACACAGGCCATCTTCAAACTCCTCCAACAAAAGCACCCAATCAGACCAACTCCCTTGTTCGATGATGGTAGGGGCCTAGGGGGGCAGTAGAATAGAAATTCCGGCAGAGGAGAGTATGGTGTTGAGGAAGAGGTTATATGAGCAGCGGTAGAATTCCTGGAGAAGCTCTAGCAAGAGGCAAGAATGACATTGGACATGTTTGTGGCGGCCGGGCTGCTCTGCTTGTAGTGGAGCCTGGGCTCCTGCTCTAGCGATGGCGCATGGTATGCTATTGCTCCAACAATAGCGTCTAGGCAGCTGCTCAGCTGGCTAATTCTGGGCAGCCGTTGGTGATACTATTGGAGAAGGCAGGGATTTGGATAGGAAAGAAAGAAAAAATTAAAAAACCCAGGCAATCATCTGCTGACACTTGGCACTTGTAATTAACTTTTAAATATAATGTCACATGCACTGCCATGTGTACAATTTTGATATTTTTTAATGATATTTATCGCCAAGACGCCAAGTCAGTGGACTTGATAAAAAAACTTATCGGTTTGTAACAACAGAGATCATTTCAATCTAAACTATGAAAGTTCAAGGACCATACTGGGGTAAAAATAGTTCAGGGACCACATTAAAGCAGTGTTCATAGTTCAAGGAGACATGGACCATTTTGGGACTTTTTACAAGAACTAATTTTCATCAACATATTACTGAACAACATATTTCTTCTACTACATCTAGTTCAAGATAAACACTTACAGTACTTCACAGGTCAACCCAGAGCACATGAACCAGAGTAGTATATCATAAATATTTTCAGCAGGAAATTATAGCGGCAGAAACAACATGATTCCACTAGAAGATAAAACAGATGCAAACGATAAAAATAGAATCTTGTACATAATTGAACAATTTCTTGAGCTAATGACATCTTTGCGTCTTTCAAGAGAAATAAGAACATTTGTGTATTTAGTCTACTGTAATAGGAAAAAACAATTTTCAGGAGCAGACAAATCCATCAGGTTTCATAGTAACACTAAAGAAGAAAAAAAACAAGGCTTATTACCAACGCAGATGAACTTTACGAGCATTAAGATATATCCATCTATACATATTAATATTTTAACACAACCAAATACGAAGTGTTATAGATACAGCCGCGAAAAAAGCAAGTTAAACCAGACAGCTCTAGATGTAAGATATCTCTTATCTAATATAGTTTGGTTACATTGGTCATATCTGTTACTAGTATAAACAAAACTAACAAGAATTTCCCTTACCAGTGAAAATGGTATAAAAAATAAAATAAAAATATATATTCTGCTCGTGTGGTGGTTAGGATTAAGAATTTCATTGGAAAAGATTAATTTTCTATTAGCTTTGACATAAAACCTTATCCATAACAATGTCATAATGATCAGCGGTACACCACTGATCATCAGCTGACTTACATAAAGAAACTCCTAAAATTATAAATGGGAAGAAGAAAAAACAATATCTCAAAGGAAAGAAATAAAGGAAAGGAATGTGAAGAAAACCTTATATGCAGCATCTTTCAAGGTTTGAAGATTCTCCAACTTCAGCTTGTATGACTTTATCTCTTGAGCCTGATCCTTGTGAAGCTTCTTTATCACCTCCAAAGCCTTTGTGTATCTGCTTACAGTACATGACCGTGTATAAATAATTTACCCCAAGCCATTATGAATAGATTATCCAACAGTATTGAATACAGTAAAATAGTGAATGACTAAAGAGCAGAATTGTTGGAAAGAATAAAGGAAAGTTGTTCCATCAAAACTTTAGATCCCCACAGCAGTGGGTCCATGAGTCATGACACACGATAACCAGAGTACAAGGAAGGTGAAACTCATGAAATAAACTGTTCCAAAATCATTTAAACTATGAGTTCTAATTTGTAAAGTCAATTTATTTTGGACACTGAAAAAATGAGGTTAAGACTTTGACATCCATGGTAATTATGGAAGTCCTCTGCCAGTAGGTTAAGACTTTGACATCCATCAACATATTGGAAAACTGAAAATATATAAATATAAAATATAAGCACATAGTAACTATGGAAGTCCTCTGCCAGTATAGTGAGAATTGACAGTAGGTTAAGACTTTGGCATCCATCAACTTATTCAGTGAAGAGTTCATGATGCATGATAAACAATTAGTTGTGGACAAACATCTGCTGTGGTACATGGACTTTGTAATGCACAAAGGATATGAGTAAGCCCAAGTAACTATCTTAGGACTGAGGAAACTCTGACAACAGCAGTTTTCTGTGCTCAAGAGCTGTTGCACATGAATGTCTAAAACTCAGAAAGAGTCTAAAGAATCAACGTGGTACTTTCTCTAACCAACTTTCATGACTGTTAACAAGGTAGGACATTCATAACTTTGTACTGCAATACATAGATAATATGAAGAATAGTACATCTCAAATTTCAAAATTGCTTAGCTAATACAAATGAATACCTGGTAGCAGAGAAGATATCATCAAACTTCTTCTTTAACGTGGAAGGATCTTGTAATGGCCAGTTTGATTCATCTTGGTGGACAAATATAACATTTTCCAGGATAGCTTTTGAGACACCCATTAAAGCTGGGATTTCCCTATCCATGTCGGCACATCTATAGCTAAGACAAACTTTCTGCACTTCAGCAACAAACACAAAAGAAATGCAAAGAAAACATTAGGAATACACATCAGTACGAATACCACATAAAGATGTGAAAATTAGTAGAGTACAAGGAACATGAGGTATATGAAGGAATATATACTAAAAAAAACTATAGCAATTTTCCAAATATTTTCAACTCATGTATAAGTAATGAAAGTACTTTCCAGTACAAACAGGAACTGCCTTATCCAGCCTGAAAGTTGAAAAGTTTTACCAAAGTACTACCTACCATTTGAAATTTTGAATAATTATCAGCATAATAAAGTTAGTCTGTTTGCAACCTGTTCAATCATATACATATGTGTGCTTAAATATCTCGTGCTTGCATCTAGTATGGTGTTGCTTCCTTGATAATTATATTGTATGGATAGGACATGATATTTTAGCTCTAATAGTGCATCTATGCAATTAGGGCTAATGTCATTCTCATAAAACAAAATAGAGATCAGCAACTGATGACTAAAAACAGAATTGTAAATGAAAAGGGTAATGATCCTATACTGTTGAAATCTATACATACTATACTAAAGCAGAAGAAAAATATTCTACCTCTCCAGTGTGAGGATTTATTGTTTGAAGCACACTCTCAATTGCCTTGTACTCCATCTTTGATGGCTTTTGCGTCAGCTGAAATGACCTTATACACACCACATCCTTTCCTGCGGCCGTCTTGAAACGGAGTTTAATTTGTCCCTTTGTCTCTGTCTCCCCAGCAACCTACAATCACAATTCCAGATAGATATTGATATACAACTAGTCTAAGGAATAAAAGAAGCCCATTAATAATTAACAAAAATAAATCCAATTTGATTATCAGGGAAAAAATGTTTGAAAAAAAAAAGGTTTTGCTCAGCTAGGTTTGATTCTACCCAATTTTTCATAAATAAATATGATCAATAAGAAGTCGACATGTGCATGGAGAATGCGATCGCGGGTCCCACGAGAACAAGATGGTCCAACAACGAGTCAACCAGACCCGAGGACCCCGAGCCAAAGGAGATGGCCCCTGGGTCAAGAGTTAGAAGACAAATCAAGGAGTCCCATAATTGGAGGCCAAGCCAAGGAATCTCATCCTTAGAAGTCGATCCTTGGAGCCTAGCCTTTCAGGCCAACTTTGAAGCCCCTTCGTAGAATACTATCCTTAAAAGCACGTCTAGAAGGGTGTCACGACTCACACCCATGTGCCCAGAAGGATGTTTCACCCTCACACCTCGCGCACCTGGAAAGGTGTCACACCCTCGTATCCGCCTCTACCAAACAAGATGTTAGGGAGTCACACCAAGATAGCAGACGATCCTAAAAACACAAGGTACCCCACTACACCTGGTAGATAAGTAATAGTCTCGTAGCTCGGTCAGGAGTTGGGGAAGAATACGCCTAGGAGGCAACCCATGGACTTACCATGACATCACCACCAACCAATCGCACGGCAACACGTTATCATCCAAAGGGATTCACTTAATTCATTTTTCATACCAGACTTCACATTTCTCTCTCAAATTCACTCTAAATTAGTATTGTTTAAGAATCTTCAAAGTAGAGACTAGAGATACTCTCACGTCCGAAGTGTATTCTTCGACACACGCTAAGGTTTCCACTTAACAACTTCTTTCTTACAGAATCCAGGAATCCGAGATTGAAGACCCCAGAACTCAAGATTGGATTAGGGATCCATAGACTACTACCCTAACACGTGAACTAGAAAACAAAATTGACAAATTATGCAATGTTAGCGAGGTCAACAGACAAAAAGGGGAATCAAGGTTCAATTTTACCACTTTAGTAATATAGACTCTCACTGAGTCAAGGAAAGGGAAAGAATGCACACATAAATTTCAACTAAACACAGGAAAAATCTCAGTTTAACTAAATATATATCAGTATTTCCCAGAAACCAGTCCAACAGGGAATATAAATTTCAATCGTATTATCCTTCCTATAAATGGGTTTTCCTGTCATTCAAACAAGTCTAATTGACATCAAAATTTAGAAAGAAAGCAAAATCAAGAGTAAAGTGAGGCACATATACCTTGGGGTCATGAATGAAACTGTGTCCGGACCTTGCATTTGGGGGCAACTCGCCAGTGCATGAGAGCTTCAAGCACTCAATGATGGTCTGCGGAATCAAACAGCAAATGTTCAATACAGCCTATGCACATATAGATATAGAGAGAGAGAGAGGTAATTACGGTTTTGCCAGCGCCATTGTGGCCGACGATGAGGGTCAAGGGCCTGAAGAAGGTGATAACGAGCTTGTTCTCCGGGTCGAAGCTCCGGATTCCTTTGATCAGCATCTTGTCCACCGTACTCATTTTGACGACGAACCCAACACAACACAACCCAACCGATGATCAAACCATATCAGAACAAACGCGATCGGAGTTCCGTTGGAGGGGGATATAGGGTTTTGGGAGGGTTTTGAGTTTTGACTCGACAACACCACCTCAGTCCTCACTACACTTTACCGACCACAGTACCGTATGCGACGACGGTCTGTGTGTATAATTCTTGTTTTTTTTTTTTTTTTCCTCTTCTCGATTTATGTTTCATTTTTCTTGTTCAATTTCCGGAAATTTTTCTTGAGGCAAAAATTAAAATTGAAAAGATTAAGTAGCTCTTTAATTTTGATGAAAAAAATTTAGGGGTAAATACAATAAGCACCCCTGAAGTTTGCGGTAAAAACAGTTAGCACCTTTTAACTTTGGTCTGGAACAATAAGCACCCTTAAAGTATCAAAAGATCTTTCCGTCAG